>VMDO01004606.1:0-122982 GCA_007922755.1 Pedetes capensis | reverse complement strand
TTTCTTGACTGCTGCTTCCACGGGTGTTGATTATAGAGCCAAGCAAAGTAAAATCTTGGACAACCTCAATCTTTTCTCCATTTAATGTGAAGTTGCGTGCTGACCCAGTCGTAAGGATTTTTGTTTTGTTGATGTTTAGTTGTAACCCATATTGAAGGCTATGATCTTTGATCTTCATCAGTAAATGTTTTAAATCCTCCTCATTTTCAGCAAGCAAAGTGGTGTCATCTGCATAGCGCAGGTTGTTAATGAGTCTTCCTCCAATCTTGATGCTGCGTTCTTCCTCATAAAGTCCAGCTTCTCGGATTATTTGTTCAGCATATAAATTGAAGAGATAGGGTGAAAGCATACAGCCCTGACGCACACCTTTCTCAACTTTAAACCACTCAGTGTTTCCTTGTTCTATTCGAACAACTGCCTCCTGCTTCATGTACAGATTTCTCATGAGCACAATTAGGTGTTCTGGTATTCCCATTTTCTGAAGTGTTATCCATAATTTGTTATGATTGACACAATCAAATGCTTTTGTGTAGTCAATAAAACATAGATAGTCATCTTTCTGATATTCTCTACTTTCAGCTAATATCCACCTGACATCAGCAATGATGTCCCTAGTTCCCCGCCCTCTTCTGAATCCCACTTGATTTTCTGGTAATTCCCTATCTATGCACTGCTGCAGTTGCTTCTGAATGATCTTTAGTAGAATTTTGCTGGTGTGCGATATTAATGATATTGTCCAATAGTTTGCACATTCAGTCGGATCCCCTTTTTTGGGAATAGGCACAAATATGGATCTCTTCCAGTCAGTTGGCCAAGTAGCAGTTTTCCAAACCTGTTGGCTAAACACGTTAACACCTCCAGCGCAGCATCTGTTTGTTGAAACATCTCTATTGGTATCCCATCAATTCCTGGAGCCTTGTGTTTCACCAGTTCTTTCAAGGCAGCTTCCACTTCATCCTTCAACACCATTGGTTCCTCTTCATACGCAACCTCTTGGAATGGTTGGTCAACTACCAATTCTTTCTTGTATAATGACTCTGTGTATTCTTCCCATCTTCTTTTGATGTTTCCTGCATCATTTAATATTTTCCTTGTAGAATCTTTCATTACTGCTACTCGAGGCTTGAATTTCTTCTTCACTTCCTTAAGCTTGAGAAACACAGAGCGTGTTCTTCCCTTTTGGTTTTCTGCCTCCAGCTCCTTGCATATGTTATTATAATATTTGTTTTTGTCTTCTCGAGCTGCCTTCTGAAATCTTCTGTTTAGTTCCTTAACTTCATCATGTCTTCCTTTTGCTTTAGCTGCTCAACATTCAAGGGCAAGTTCTACTGTCTCTTTTGACATATAATTTGGTCTTTTCTTTTTTTCTTGTCTTTTTGAGAACTTTTTGCTTCCTTCTTGAATGATATCTTTTATGTCATGCCACAACTTGTCTGGTCTCCTACCATTTGCATCTAATGCATTAAACCTATTATTGAGGTGGTCTCTGAACTCAGGTGGTATGTACTCAAGGTCATACCATGGCTCTCTTATACTTGTTCTAATTTTCTTCAGCTTCAATTTGAACTTGCATATGAGAAGCTGATGGTCTGATCCACAGTCAGCACCTGGTCTTGTTTTCACATTTTGTATAGAGCTTTTCCGTCATCTCTTTCCACATATGTACTCAATTTGATTCCTGTATGTTCCATCTGGTGAAGTCCATGTGTATAGTCTCCCGTTTATGTTGTTGCAAAAATGTATTTGTAATGAAAGGTTATTGGTCTGACAAAATTCTATCATGTGATCTCCAGCTTCATTTCTGTCACCAAGACCATATTTTCCAACTACTAAGCCTTCTTGTTTGTTTCCAACCTTTGCATTCCAGTCAGCAGTGATTATCAGTATGTCTTGATTGCATGTTTGGTCTGTTTCAGATTGCAGAAGCTGATAGAAGTCTTCCCTTTCTTCATTTGTGGCCTTAGTGGTGGGTGCATCAATTTGAATAATAGTCATATTAACTGGCCTTCCTTGTAGGTGTATGGATATTATTCTATCACTGACAACATTATATTTCATGACAGATCTTAAACTGTCTTTTTTGATGATGAATGCAACCCCATTTCTCTTGAGTTTATCGTTCCCAGCATAGTAGACCATATGATTGTCTGACTCAAAATGGCCCATGCTGGTCCATTTTAGCTCACTGATGCCTAGAATGTCAATGTTTATGTGCTCCATTTCTCTTTTAACAATTTCTAATTTGCCTAGATTCATACTATGTACATTCCATGTTCCAATTATTAATCGATGTTTACAGTTGTTTCTCCTCATTTTGAGTTGTGCCACATGAGCAAATGGAGGTCCCTGGGGCTTTACTCCATTTCTGTCCTCATTGTAGACTCTACTTTGAGGAGGCTACTCTTCCTCAGTAGTCTTTTGATTGGCTTCCAACCTGGGGGGCTCATTTTCCAGCACTATGTCTGACAGTGTCTCTTTGCTATCCATAGGGTTTTCAATGGCTAGTTGTTTTGGGAGTGGCTCTCCAGGTCCTACTCCCTAGTCTGTCTTTGTCTGGAAGCTCAGCTGAAAACCTGTCCACCATGGATATCCTTGCTCATATCTGAGCTACCAGTGGCAGAGCTCTCAGCCTCATCTCAACACACAAGCCCCCACAGTGCGGTAAACTGACAGACGTGAAATGTGTAGTATAGCTTGTGCTATATATAACTCTTTTTTTCTCTACTGTTGATTGCATATTTATTAAAAATGTCAAGTTTTAAATTAGCTTGTATTTTCACCTTTCTTCAAAAGGCCTTATGATCATGTTTTGTTTGTTTACTTTACCAAAAATTAAAGTTGACATCTTTGTAATATATTTATTTATTCCATTAAGTGATATATGAAATATTTTCACACAAAGCTTTATCAGTTCTTATTAATTTTAAGACATATATTTTTGTGGTCTCATGAATGTGATTTTTCTTCAATGTTGGGATTAAAATCCTTGATTTGAAGGGTTTAATTTTAAGCCCAGAAGCCTTACAAAACATTTTGCATTGCTTATACTATTTGTTTCAGATAATTACCCTAGGTTTCCATACAGCATGTGACTAAAAATACCTGATGCACCTTTTTTCAGTGTATTCACTGTTTGTCTTATCTGTTTGTACTGCCTAATAATTTTATAATGATTTAAATGCTTATCAATGAGAGTTAATGTCATTGTTTCACTGGTCAATTCAATAAAAGTAAATCTAGAATTTTCAAATAAACATCATTATAATTTGCTTAAAATACTTATTTAGTTGTATCTCTTGGCTCCTATTTTAATTTGATTTAATTTTCATCGGGAATGAATGTTAAATTATTTTCTAATGTATTTTTAGCATTTTGTGATGATGTAGATAATCATGATTTTTCTCTTTTGATATATTAAAATGACTGATTACATAAATATTTTCATAATATGGAATATATATTACATCATCATTGTGAACTTCACTTAATACTACTATTTTGTTATGTTGCTAAGTCTAATTGTTAATGTTTTATTTAGAATTTTTGCATCCATATCAATTTTTAAATTAAGGAAATATGTCCAATTTTGATATGATTGTTTTTCTGGGTTTAGAAAAGAACTTTTTAAAATACACATGCACATCAGTACTCTGGACAGTCTATATAGCACTGACATTTTCAGTTCTTTGAATGTTTGGTCATTTTCTCTAATAAATATATCTCAGGCTATGTGAGTGAATATTCATGAAGGTGGGGATAGTATGTAGGACTTTGACAAATTTATTTCTTCTATGATAACTTGTCAAGATGTTTGAATTTTCTTCCTCTTCTGTTGTCAGTTTTGATTATATATATGAGAAATTTATTTGTTATAAATATATTATGATTTATAATTTCCCACTTATTGCATTTCTTTTTCTTCTATTTCTATTAATATGATGAATTACATAATTTATGAGATAACCCCACTTTGTCATATATTATATATTGCTGGATTCAATTAATAGTTTTTGTTTTCAATTGTGAATATATGTTCATAGATGAGATTGGCCTTTATTTCTTTTTGTATGTGATCCTTGACAGATTCATTCTAATATCATAAATTTTATAGCTTGTTTTCCTTTCTGGGAAAGAGTTTGTATGAATTTGTACTTAGTATTTAGCTCTATGGTAAAATTTCCCTGAAAAATCAACTAGGCCTATTATTTCCTTGTTGAAATCTAATGATTGGATGTCAAGTAACTAGGGATTGAATTTAATGATTATATGATGTAATCTATCATTTATTCCTGTATTAAAATGTACTCACAATCCAATCACTTTTCACAGTTCCAGGGCTATATCCTACCTGCAGACATCATCACACCTCATCTGGTTTTCTGCCATATACCTTCTCTCCTCAATTCCTCTTTCTATCCCTCTTTTCTTAGAGCAGCACTTTCTAAAAGAGTTCTCTAAAATGATAAAAATATTCTATATCTCTGTTATCCAGTATGGTAGCCACTAGCGGTGCTTGGTCATTGAACACTTGAACAATGGTTAGTGTGATTTAGGAACTGTTTAATTAAACTTAAATAGGTACATTTGCTTGATGACTATAAAAATGGCCATTTTAGTCCCTGTTTATATTTGTTTCCCATTTACTAACCCCCCATTTTTGCCTTCTGTCACCTTGATGGGCAATTTTTATAACATTATTGATTTAATTTTCTCAGGATAATTTTCCTTCATATTATGGAGTTTTACTCCAGATTTAATATTTCAGTGATTAATCTAAAGTTAACCAGCATTTTAATCTTTTTCTTTAAATTTCCTTGTGTGTGTGTGTGTGTGTGTGTGTGGTGATGAAGGTTGAACCCAGGGCCTCATGCTTGCATGCTTTGCAAGTACTGTACCACTGAACTCCACCCCAGCCCATTTTTTACTCTTTGAGACAGAGTCTCACTAAATTACACAGACTGCATCTGGTCTTGAACTTGCAATCCTCCTGCCTCCGCCTCCCAAGTTGCTGGGATTACAGGTGTGCGCGACCAGGTCCAGCTCTTTTCTTCTTTAACTTGCAAGTATACAGAAGAACTTAACTGGATGTGGTGGCATATGGCTGCAACTCCATCACTTGGGATGCTGAGGCAAGAGGATCATGAGTTTGAGACTAGAGACCAACCTAGAAAGAAACAAGGAGAAACAGAAAGAGAGTGAGAGAGAAAGAACAAAAGAAAGAAAGCTTCGCCTACCATTATCTTATTTCAGCTTGTATGCTATTGCTATACAGTATATTCATTTTTCATTATTCCCACCCTATAATTATATTTTTGTTACACAGTCAATGTCTGCCTAATTTTGCCATTCTTTTAACCAGTAACTTTGCTCATTATTCTGCTTTGCATCTTAGACTTTCAGGTACTTTCTGAATTACATTCTTTAGAATTCCCCTTAATAGTGACCTGGCAGTGAACTCTGTTCTTTTCATGAAAACCTCTTAATTTTAGCCAAATTTTTGAAAAATATCTCTACTGAATATAGAAATCTAGCATAAAGTTGCTTTCTTTTAATATATCAAGGATATTATTCCATTCACTTCTAATTTTGAGATTTATTTGGAAGTGGGTCCCTCTTTTGTAGACAATATCCATTGTCTTTCCAGATGCTTTAAGATTTTTTTTCCTTTGATATTCTGTAGTTTTGATTGTGGGGCAGTCATAAAAAGAAGACTGTCCACCATAAATCTGTTTTTGAAAAGGTATGAATTCATTAACTGTGCCATTTTAATTTTAGAAATAAAAGGAATGATATATATAGTTTATGAGGTACCTATGCAGCTTCAATGGAAAAGATTGCTTTTTTCCTGCTGTTGTATGTTAATGTGATGGATTATTTAATACATACTTTCCATTTTAATTGTTTTATTTTTATATTAAAACCTCATTGATCACAATGTATTAGTTTTTTGAGTATTTCTTGGCTCTTTGCTAACATTTTATTTTAAGTGATCTGTTTTTCCTTCCTCCTTCTTCTCCTCCACTTTCTCCTCCTCTTTTTTCATCTTCAGTAATTTTTATAGTTTATATTTTACTGGGAAATTATGTTATCTATCTTGATTTTCAAAGTTGCTCCTTTTCACTTATATAGAGAAATGTTTCAGGATTTTTAAAATTCTTCATTTACATTACATTAACTTTCTCATTCATCATTCAGTTTATATGACTAGTTTTTCTCCTTTGTGTTCCTCAACAACACTGGGAAGTTATTTTTATCTATTTTATCAGTCTTTTCATGAAATGTTTGCAATGATTCCTGTCTTTTTAGTTGATGATTTCATCAGTTTTTAAAAAATAATTTACACTTTCTGATTTGTTTTGGTAAATTATGTTATTCTTTTAAAATGTCCATTTATTACTTATTTATTTCATTTTATTTCATTTTTATTTTGAAAGCTATTTAACATCAGAAATTTTCCATATGATTTTCTATGAAATATTCCCCTTTGTATCTATTTTTAAACAGCAATGTCCATTAAATAATCACCACTGTAGTCTACCTGCTTGACATTCTTTTGAACAATATCTTTCCTCATTATTCTGCCTTGCAGCTTAGATTTTCAGGTACTTTCTGAATTACAGAAATCCTAATTTAAAAATCTACAGCAACTAAAAAAATGTTAATTTAATTAGTTAAAAAACTAAATCCTCTAAAAATCCTAAGATGCTCTGATTTAGAAAAGCATAACACAGAAAATGAATATAGATGAAAATAAATATCTGCTGTAATAACTTCAGGAGAATCTGAATTCAAGAGCAAATATTAAATAAGACAAAGTGTTTTTATTTGATAATTCTTCACTCATGTGTAGGAAGTCATAGTTTTTTGTGTTGAAAACATTTCAATAACCACCTTTAGATCCAGTTATACATTACTGTATTATAAAATTTCAAGAAGTAGAGAAAAATGCTATAGGACTATAACATTAAGACAGACCTGTCTATTCCATTGAATTAAAACAAAAGGACCAAAAAATGCTATCTGCAGAAGGATAATCTTGAAAATTACTTGAGTTTGGATCTCTTCAATGCCAGTGTATGGGAACTCAGAATTGGTTTTATTTAGAAAAAGCCAATGAATATAAAATGTTTGTGTTTCTACTATAATGGGTCAAATTTTTCCTTTTATACTTTCCTCTCACCCCTACATAATTTCATACTCCTACAATATACTTAGGGCTGGGATTTAGCTCAGTGGGTAGAGCGCTGCGCTGCAGTCTCTGAGGTTCTGAATTCAATTCCCAGCACCGCAAAAATGGGAGAAGGGCCTGGCAATCCACTCCCAAGGCAATCCCGAAACAATCAGCCATTGAAAACCCTATAAGGGTCACTATGAGTCGGATACCAACTCAAGGGCACCTAACAACCACCAACAACAATATACTTAAGAAAAAAAGTGACAACTATACCATTATTAACCAATATAGAATCACAATAAATTGGTAAACATTTCTCCAATTAGAAAATGTATTTCAAGAAAAGTTGGTGGGAGAAAATACAAGAATATAAATATAACAAAAACTGAAAATAATTAAAGAAAACAAATTGAAAAATCTTGTATGACAAACATTGAAAGCACACAAATGTTTCAGTACTGGAAAAGCTAATATACTATTCATATTAAAGTCCATGGAGGTCACGTGATGGTCTCAGAGATGGTATGTGTGGAAGTGAGGAATAGAGAAAATTAAATAATTATCTCCCCTGGTAGGAAGGTGGCTGATAAAACTAGAAAATGGATAGTCACACAAGAGCAGTATAAATATGCTATACAGGAATACAGTCAAATACCAGAAGAAACAGAGACAAGTGTTAAATGTAGTTGTCACTTAGGAGCAGGAAACAAGACTGGGAAGGAATAAATTAGGAGACACCTTTTGAAAAGTCTGGCAATTCAATTTGACCTTCTTAAAATATGTCCAAATATTGCAGAGATAAAAATTAAATGAAGATTTTCAAAAGATATATGGAGCACAACCCCAATTTGTGTATCTATGTGCACATATATGTATGTGTACACACACACACATACACACACACACACACACACACACACACACACACAAAGATACCTCAAAAGTTCCATCAGATGTCAAAGAAACAGAGAATAGAATAGTGGTCACCAGAGCTTGGCAACAGCCTGGGGATGGAAGGATGGAGAGAAGATGGCCATTTGGTACATACTATTAATACATGAATAAAATCATAACATTCAACAGAAATATTAAATATTGAATGATAAAAATATGACATATTAAATTTTGTGACATGCTATTTTTAGAGAAAATAATAAGCTTAAATTGCACATTAAACAAGAAGAGTGCTCAAAGCTCAATGCTGCAAATGAACATCTCAAGAAGATAGAAAAAAGATTAGTAAATATAGCCCAAAGAAGTAAGGATGAGGCAAGAATAAAGATAAATGTAAAAATTAATGAATAAGAAATCAAAGATACAATATAGAAAAACTTCAAAGCTAGAAGCTGGTATTATGGAGTGAATTGTGTTACACAGAAATATGTTGAAGTCCTAGACCCAGTACCTTAGAATATTTCCTTATTAGAAAATAGTCACTGCAGATTCAACTTGTTAAGATGAAGTGATATGGTGATGGGAGGAATAACTCCTAACATTCCATAGCACAATACAATAACTATGATTGACCACAATTAATTGAATATTCCAAGTACCTCATGGACAAGATTTTGAATGTTCTCACCACAAAGAAATGACACATGTATGTGGTTACAGATATGCCATTCCCCTGGTTTGATCATTACACCTATATTGAAATGTCACACTTCACCCCATAACAATGCACAATTGCTGTGTGTCAATTAAAAATAATGCACTATTTAAAAGGACATTTACTGTGGCATTACTCTTAATAAACAAAATTAAACAAGCCTAAACTAGAATATTAATTTTAGAAAACACTGTCAGATAAATGAAGAAAGGCAAATAGTCCTATCACACAGCAGAAGTATTAAATGCTTCATAATATTTGTATTGTCAAAGTGTTCTATATGATGAAGTTATCCTCATTGTATTTTTTTAATTTAAAATTAACTCTGCCCAACAAATGCAAGTGCTATATTAAGTATGGGGGACGCTAAAGTGAAAAGGAGGCACACACCCCACTAGCACCCAAGATAACTTCCAGAGGGAAGTCATAACTCTTGAGAGGTAACTTATCAAAGTCATTAACCAAGTCACTGCCTGATCTTTGTTCTTTGTTGCCCTCTGGTTGTGGTGGAAGAAGTAACAAACCTTGTAATCACTACTGGACTCTGGGAGCAAAGGTGACAATTAAGGACCATCACCACGTGTCACAGAGTCACAGAGTGTCCATATTTCCATCTGGTATCTATGGCCCCGTGCTGAATGCCATATACTTTGTAATGCAAGAAGATTGTATTACTTATTGGGAAGCTATTTTTGTCATTTTCTCTGTGTGTGTTATTTTTATACCAGCTTCTCATCTTTGAATCACCACATCCTCAAACTTATGTGGATCAAAATGTTGAGATGCTGATTATATTTGCTTTTTGTTTGTTTAGTTTGTCTTTTGTTTGTTTCTGTTTTTCAAGACAGAATCTTGTCATGCAGCCTAGGCTAGTCTGGCACTCATCATCCTCCTACCTCAGCCTCCTGAGTGCTAGGATTAAAGGTGTGTACCACCATGCCAGTTATATTTGCTGTTTCCTAATAGTTGTAAACCATCTTTTAGATAAATCTCATGAAATTTAAATCCTTACACTATGAAAGAAAGGTGTGTGGTAGAGAAACAGGTGGCTAATGGGCTGTGACTCATCACAAATGTGTTCTACGTTTTATAACAAGAATCTATCAGCAAATAGAAAAATGCATCCAGACAAAGACGAGTTTCCTGGAGTTAGTACACAGCCTAATTTCAGACCACTCCACCTCCATCCCCATCAACTGACATGAAAAATGTTATTGAGTCACTTTGCTACAAACAATTGAACAAGACTGAAGATGCATAATACTTCAGATCACAACATCCAGATTGGTCCAGTCACCAATAAATCAGTCATGCCTGCAGAGACATTATTGCAGCTATAAGTCATATTTGTTCCCACTGTGATAACTACTAAATGAACTTGGGCCAGATTTGTAGTGTAAACTACCCAAGCATGTGTCTTCAGGTAGGTTTTATGTATGTTTGTTTCTTAAAGGAATGGATTTTCTGTAATTTATTTTTCCCTCAATACTCTTAAAAAATGATGTTACAAAGTCTCTTGACAAAAGTTGGGGTTTCTTTTAGTTTTGCTTTTGTTTGTCTGTTTGTTTTGACACAGGGTCTCATTATGTAGCCCAGCCTGACCTGAAGCTATGTAGCCAGGCTAGCCTAGAACTTGAAATCCTCCTGCCTCAGTCTCCTAAATGTTTAGATTATAGGCCTGCACCACCATGTACAGCTTGATGAGATTTTATAGAGTATTTGGAAGTGTTTCTGCTGTGACTGTGAATAGCTGTGTAACAATAAGAATTAAAAGTTGTCCATCTTGGTGGGACAGGACAATATGAGTGATAATCCCTGTTAGTGAATATAGCAATATATGTGTGTCAGGTAAAAGGCTGAAAACCCGTAAACTCTAGCAGACCTTTATTGCAGAGAAGCTGCCAGGGCTGCCTCTAACAAAAGAGACAGCAGTAGCTGGGAGAGGAACAGGCAAGGCTTTTATGGGCTCTAAGTGGGAGGGAGAAGCAGTGATTGACGTGTCACATTTGGGATAGGTAGGAAGAGGGTGCTTGGAGTGTTCTGATATGCTGGGAGAGGGAAAAGGATGTAGTCATCAGTTGCCAGCCCTGGGGCAGATTTTGAGTTATGTTTTGGTGGGCTTTTTGGTGGGCTTTTTGAGCACTGGGGCATAATGGGTAGAAGAAGGCACCACCTTATAGGAAGGTGCCATTTTGTAACAGGTCCTGCCTAACACTATATATCATTTAAGAGCTAAAATCTTGAAGAATGTGCTTTGAAAGAAGAAAAGTTAGTAAAAGAATTCACAAAAATAGGCTGGAAACAATTCTAGAGCATTGTCAGAGATCTGATATCCAAGTTGAGAAACAGTGTCAAGGAAACAGGCTGTAATTAGAAATCACAGATATGACCATACAATCCACAGAAAAGTGAGTGAGTCCAGGGAAAATCAGCAACTCTCCCTCTCTAGATTGTCTGTTTCCAGTTGAATGTCTAGGTCTTATAGTCTCCTCTTCCATAAGAAGGAACACTTGTTGAAAATAGAACCTGACCTCAAAGCTGTATCTGTCCTTCAATTCTTCATTTTTCTCAAAGCAACTTGTACTTGTTGTTGGGCTCCATAGAGTTGGGTCCAACTCATAGTGACCCTAGGTACAACAGAATGAAACATTCCCCCCCCCAGTACACTATGCACATGACCTTTTTATGTTTTAGCCCATTGTTGTAGTCACTGTGTTTCTTATTTTAAGTCATACCATACCAGCAAAAGGAGGTTCCAGGGGCTTTCCTCCATTCTCATCATTAAGGTCAACTCTACTTTGAGGAGGTAACTTTTCTCCAGTTGTCTTTTGAATACCTTTCAACCTAGGGACTCATTTTCCAGCACTATATCTGAGAGTGGTTTTCTGCTATTCATAGAGTTTTCAAAGGCAAATTGTTTCCGGAGACGGTTGTCAGGTCCTTCTCCCTACTTTTTCTTAGTCTCAAAGTTCAGATGAAACCTGCCCACCATGGGTAGACATGCTGGTATCTGAAATATCAGTGGCATAGCTTTTAGCATCACAGCAACACACAAGCCCCCACAGCACAACAAACTGACAGACTCATGCTTGGTTAATGGAAAAACAGACTGGAGAACCTACCAGATTTTCCATCATTTACAGCATGCAGTGGTAAGCAAGGATAGAGGATAGAGGATTGGGCTTTTGCCAGGACAAACACAGAGTGACAAAGGCTTCTCAGAAATGTACCTCCTAGGTGGTCAGGACCTGACAGGTTCCAATGGTACCAAGGGGATTTTTGGGTGGGCTTGTGGGCAAAGGAAGAAGGTATTCATGAAAAGTCTCAAGATTCCACATACCAAGTTTTCTTGGAGGCCAGCTAAGAAGGGGTAGTTCTAAGAAAGTTATGTTTGGAAATTTTTCTAAGTTTAGTACTTTATTATTGTTGTTATTTTCTTCTTTTCTTGCAATCATAACAGGTTAAGAGTTGAAAATGTGAGAAAAATGTGACATGTTACAAAGAAAATGCATGTCAAAGCTAAATCTCCAATCTGAGTGTGATCTTTCACAGACATCATTGCTCCTGAGACAGAGTGACTGGCAGGAGCACAGCCCTCTGCCCATGATGTTCCACCATAAGCTGGCAAGAAGGGGCTTTTCTCAATTCTCACATGTCTCTTCTGAGGAAAGCCAGAAGAACTGTGATTCTTACTGAGGAGCATTGGTAAAAATATGTTCTGCAAGAAACAATAGTTGAAGTATAAGAAGTAGCATGAACCAGGGCAGAGGGACCAGGAAAGTGGATGGAACCACATAACCATGACAGTTCTTCCCATCTCTTCCTTTCTACTTCTTTCTGACAGAGATGGCGCTCAATTCCAGTCACGATGAGTAAAGGACAATTCTGAGCTGCAGGTCCCTACTTGGTCAGAAACAGCACACTGGTCATCCTTGCAAGTGGAGGTCTTTCATAACCATCGCAGTGTTTAGGTACTGAGTGTTTGGTGTGGGCCAGGGACAGTGTCATAGCTATTCACTCTTTAATCCTCATGACTGCCTGAGACATAGTTGTTATTACCACTGCTTCACTGAGGCAGAAAGAGGACAAAGAAGAGGAAATTTCTTGAGGTCACCCAAGTAGTGTGTGCTGAAGGTGGAACTTAATTCCAGACAGTTTGGCTTCTAGCAATGATTATGGTATGCATCTTACTTTTAGCCAAAATATTTTTGGCACTTTAGTATTTTATAAATTTAAAGTTTTAGCCAGGTGTGGTGGTACATGCCTGTTATCCCAGCACTCGGGAGGTGTAGGGAAGATCTTAAGCTCCAGAACCACCTGGGCTACATAATGAGACCCTGTCTCAGAAAACAGAGAGAGAAGAAGAAGGAGGAAGAGGAAGAGAAGGAAGGGGGAAGGTGGAAGAAAAAGAGCAGGAGCAAAACAAACTTTAAGATTTTTGTTTACTTCTGTAGTAAGTTTTATGCTTGTTTGTTTGTTTGTTTGTTTTCCTGTAGCACTGGAGAGTTAACCCAGGGCTTTGTGCATGCTAGGGAAGTATGCTACCACTGAGTTACATCTCCAACCCAAAACTTAAAAGTTTTAATCACCTGGCTAGTCTATGCTTATGATTAACAATTAGATAATTATCTTTCAGCCCAAGTCTTTGACTGAATCTCTAAATTATGAGAGCAATTTTATATAATTTTAGAGCAAAAATTTATATCTCAGTTTTATTGTGATTGATATTTTCTTTTCTCCCAAGGAAATGATATATTTTCCAATTTTATTAATAACTTCTTTTCTTTACTTGATGCATGGTTTATTCAATTAACTATTAGAATCTTACTGGTTTACTTCTCTCTTTGCCTGAACTCTTTACAAATTATTATGTAGCAGTTAATTGTTCACGATATTTGAGGCAAATATTTCTCCAAAATGATCTTCTACCTTCAGTGTTTGAACTATTTTGTGTATAGTCAATTTTATTATTCTATTTAGTCAAAACAATCTTCCCTTTGAAGGTTTCCTTTGTTCTTATAGACTGTCTTCAGACCAAGCTACTCAAAATGGGGCCTGCCAATGAGAGCCAGGCTGAGAACCTGAGGCTACCAATTGGTAATAGAAACTAGCAATAAATATTTAGAAATATCTGTAACAACATGACAGTAATTTTATGTCTTTTGATTCTAATAATTTAAAATAAGGTTTAAAATGTATGTCTTTATTTATGTTTTTCTTATAATTCATTTAATACATTTTTAAAGTTTTACAATAACATGGGAAAGGCAGCTCAAAGAGGTTTGTTTATGTTCTGTTTTTTGTCTTATTGGTTTATGTACACACATAATGCACATGTAAGAGAGATGATTTTTATATGTTATGTCACATGCTTACATATTATGCATTTTTAAAAATCAACTTTCAGACCAGCAAAATGTCAAAATGGGAAGGTCCAAACTTTCACTCCCCCACAGAAACATTGAAAAATACTAAAATTTTCTGAACAAACTTTGTAGGTATCCTAGAAAACAAAAGTTTACAGAAATCAAGAAAACAGCCAATTATGAAAAATCCATCTCCAAAATATTCAAAATAGTAGGAAAGGTCTGTTTTCACTCACTCTTATAAACCTCCTCCCAGTTCAGCAAGGATCTTGGTCTTGAGCAGGGGACAGCTTAGTTCTGAGAATTGCCCCTCACCTTCCTTGAATCAGAGGGCATAGAGCAGACTTTATTTACAAATTATTGGGCATATCTGTTTTAACTGATCGAGGGATACCTGAAGGACTCACACAAGACTCTCATCTCTGTTGTGCATAAATCTGAACACAAATGAGAAAAATGTTAGATGCAACTTGAAAAAGCTGCAGAGTGACTGCAACCTCATACATGTCTGGGGCAAGGGATCCCAAAAAAGATATACAACAGATTATCTATAAAAGGTCCCAAGTGGACCAATATATGCATTAAAGGATTCCAAAGAGAAGAAGAGATAGAAAAGAGGAGGAAATTTATTTGAATAAATGATGATGAACAACTCCAAAATTTGATGAAATATATGGATCTACATATCCAAGAAACCAATGGACTCTACAGAGAAACCCAAAGAGATTCCCACTGAGGAACATTAACACCAACATATCCAAAGACAGACTCTTTAGAGCAGGAAGAGATAAGTGACTTGCTACATATATGGTATCATCATTTAAATTATCAATCGATTTGTTATTAGAAGTCTTAGAGGCCAAAAGCTAGGGGATAATGTAGTTAAAAATGCTAAAGAAAAAATATCATTCAAGAATTCCTTCTCTAGCTACACTATCCCTCAAAACTTAGGGAAAATAAGCCATTTCAAACAAAAGCTGAGGGAGTTCATGACCAGTAAATGTACCCACCACAGAATGTATATGAGAGATCTTCAGGTTAAAACTAAAGGTTAGGCAGTAAGCTGAAGGAGCCTGCACATCAATTTCCTATAAATGTAAATATACAGTACAATAGTGAATGTTCATCTAATTTTTGTTCATTCTACTTTTTGAATTTGTATAAAATTTAAAAGATAAAAGCATAAAAATAGTTACAAAGTTTGGTTTGGGGTACATGATGTATAAAGATGTATTCTGTGACAACAGTAACAGAACAGGAAGAGTGTGGAGCCTGGCCCCAAGTCACATCCCTGCAATCCCAGAGAGCTGGGAGGCTGAGGCAAGAGCATTCTGAGTTTGAAGCCAGAGGCAGCCTGCACAATTTAGCAAGACCCTATTTCAAGATAAAAAAAATTGAAAAAGGTCTGGAAGCACAGCTTAGAGGTATGGCACTTGCCTAGCATGTGTGAGGCCCTGGGTTCAACTCCTCAGAACTATACAAAGAAAAAGAGAAAGAGAAACAGGATGGAGTAGTACAAAGTTAGAGACTTTCCACGCAATGAAAATTGACATTAATTCAAATTAGATCAGCATAGGATTAGGATGTTAAATATAATCCCCATATTACTCTCATCACAAGGACAATATCACATACCACATGATATTTTGGTCAATAATAGACTACATATACACAGTGGCCCCAAAAGATTATAATGGAGATGGAATTTCTTATCAACTAGTGACTTCTACACTGAAGCTTAGATCAGTTGATAGAGTACTTGCTCTGCCTACCCTGAGGCGCTGGATTCAATCCCCAGCACTGCAAAAATGAGAAAAGGATCTGGCAGCCCACTCTCCAAACAATCTCAAAACAATAAGCCATTTAAAACCCTATGCATAGCAGAGAAGTACTGACATAGTGCTGGGCACAGTACCAGATAATGTTTCGTTCTGTTGTACATAGGGTCACTATGAGTCAGACCTGACTGGAAGGCACCTAACAACAATAACAACTGACTTTGTAGCCATGGTAACATTGTAGCACAGCATATCACTCATGAAGGGCTGGCTTATGAGTAAGCCTTTGGCAAGCCTCTGGGAACCTGGATTTTGGGAGTGCTACCACTACCCACTCCCAAAAAACAATCAGCCATTGAAAACTCTAGGAACAGCAGAGAAGCACCAACAATAATGTTTCACCTGTTATATGTAGGGTCACTATGAGTTGGACATCGACTCGAGGGCACCTAACAACAACAAGCCACTACCCAATAGATGACAAAAGCCACTCGCTGTGTTGACACTGAACACATGAGGTGGCTTCTGTTAAACACCTGTTTTCCTTCTTGTTGTTAGGTGCCAGTCAAGAAGGATCCAATTCATAGCAACCCTAAGCTCATTGTTGCAGATACTGTGTCAATCCAACTAGTTGAGGGTCTTCCTTTTTTTGTTGATCCTCCACTCTCCCAAACATGATGTCCTTCTTCAGGGATTGGTCCCTCCTGACTACATGTCCAAAATACATAAGACACAGTCTAGCCATCCTTGCTTCCAAGAAGCACTCGGGACGCACTTCTTCTAGATGGATCTGTTGCTTCTTTTGGCAGTCCATTGTATATCCAATAAATGTCTCCAGCACCATAATTCAAAAGCATCAATTCTTCTCCTGTGTCCTTTACTCAATGTCCAGCTTTCACAATCCTATGATGTGACTGAAAATACCACAGCACCTGTCAGGCACACCTTCACCTTCAATGTGACATCTTTACTTTTCAACACATTGAAGAGGTCTTTTGCATCAGCTTTTCCCAGTGCAATGTGTGGGTCCTTGCGTGTTGCTGTGATGATTAGAGCTATGCCACTGGTACTACAGACTACAGCTTTCTTCTAGGAGTCTGGAATTCAAGGCATACCAGGCAGAGGGTGCCTCCATGGTTCTGGGATTCCAGTGAGATTCTCAGGTGGATAGCACCTCATGTGTGTTGTCCTGGCTGGATGCTGGTTGGAAGGAAGCATGTCTTGTGGGGCTGCACTGAGATGGGACATGGCAAAGCTGGCCCTGGGTTCCTCTGGCATCTCTTCATGGAGCTTTCCCTCGGCTGCTTTTACCATATCTTTCCTCTGTAATAAACTTTGGCCATTAGCTGACTGAATGCTGAATCTCGAGTGTTCCCAGAGTCACTAACCCTGGAACACGGCATGAGGGCACCTGATGTGAACATCAGCTTTAGTTCTGAAATTCATGCACATCTTTTCCAGATTCACTATTTCCTTTTTATATTCTTTCTCATGTTTTTTGATCTGGGGCAGTGTGTGCAAACCAAAGTTCACAGACTCCAGACCCACCCCGCCTTAAGCGGTACCTGTTGAAGCTCCTCCCTGTGCCTCGGTGCATCAGCATTTTCATTCTGCCCTCCTTATGTGAGGTCCATGTACTACCCTAAAGATAGGGTGGAAGAGGATCATTGAAGGAGGTGCACTCTTAGATGGTGCCTGCTCTCTTACCCTTAAGTCATTCAGGCAGGAAGTAGTTGTTCAGATCGTTTGCTAACTGCATGCTCCAACTCAAGTCCATGTGCCTTTGAAATGGTGTACATTCCACCCAGATCCTGGAAATACTGTTATTTTTAGTTTTCCCCATTAGGAATTTTACTATTCTAATTTTTACAGGTAAGTTTTACGCAGAGATCACAAGCCAGACTGAGGCTTTTAAATGGCAAACCTTATTCATGTACATACTCTGTTATTTTTTTCCATGCAGAATCTTTAACAGAAATCCTAGTGTAAGTTTCTAGATTACAGCACTGTGAAAAAGTGACTCAGGTAATTTAATATAAACTCTTAAAGGCAGGAAAAAATATTCATGTTAATTAGAAGTAAAAATGGCTTTTATATTGCTTTATGGAATGCTATTCCTACAGACTAAAATTAAATATCTTTAAAAATTAAATCCCTTTCCATAAGCTGCCAACTATGCAAATAATTTTGTCATTTTTAGAACCTGCTGAAAAAGAATGCCATGTGCTGTATTAAATGGTCAAAAGCTTGCTTCAGAACTGAAAAATGAGGATTGTGATGGGAAAAATGGAATTCATGTTCCGAAAAAGGAGTAACACAAACATCAGAATAAAAACCATAGATAGGAAGCACCAGAGGGCCAGGCTTGCCCATCGGCAGCAGCAACAAAGATGCCTAAGAACAATATTCCTCAAGAAGGTACATGGCTCAACTGGATCTCTGCATCTGATTTTCAAACTAAAAGGAAAATCCTGTGAGTTTGTTTATTCCATAACTTTTCTGTTCTTGAGTTCTACATTTTGGTGTCTCCCTTGACCAGGATATTTCCTCAAGTTATATACTAAGTAATGATACACAGGCTGTTTATTCTGACTCATTTTCACGGCATGCATTTCTGTTCACTTTCAAAATTTTTTAATGTGGGTTATTATAAAATTCTGCTTCACAGTTCCTACTTCCAGCATGATGAAATACAGAGTTCAACAAATCCTGTGTCTCCCAAAAAAATAGAATAAAGTAGGAGAAAACTGCCCAAAATATCAATCTCAAGACTTGAAATTGGCCAAAAGCAAAAACAATGTGAGAAGCATTAACTGTGGGAAACCAATGAACCTCCAATGAGGAGGGTAAGAGTCTTTGGCCAGCCTACCTCCCTTCACTCCCACCCATTCCCAGGAGCTCAGGTAAGGATAGTTTAACCAGAGAAAAGTGGATGGTGAAATCTACAACCTTCCTGCCACTGCTGGCAGGGACTCACTCCATGGGGACATCATAAGTTAGAGTTGTGGGCCTCCACGAAATACTACTCAGCTATAAAGAAGAGTAAAATCTTGTCACGTGCAGGAACTCAGATGGGATTGGAGCATGTTATTGGGAACTGCCAACAGCCACACCCAGAGAGATGAGGACTGCAGGTTCCTACTTATTTGGGGCAGCTAAAAAATTGATCTCTTAAAATAAAAGGGTGGAATAATGGTCACAAAGACTGGGAAGGATGGGGGAATGGAAAGAAGGCAGATAAAGATAATGGGCACCAAAACAGAGAAGAGGAATTAGTTCTGGTTCTCTATAGCACAGCAGAGTAACTGTTGGTTATAACAATCTATATGTCACATTTCAAAATAAGAGGAGTATGCAAATCGAGACACATAGAGATTATTAGTGTTTGAGGAGATGGAAATGCTTATTGCTCTAATTTAAGCATTATATTCTGTACACACTTGCAGCCATACTGCCTGGCATCCAATCCTGCCTGGTCTTGGAAGCTAAGCAGGGTCGTCACACCTGGTTAGTCCTTGGATAGGAGACCACCTGGGAACACCAGGTACTGCAGGATTGGGAGAAGGACCTAGCAGTCCACTCACAAAAAAACAATCAGCCATTGAAAGCCTTAGAAATAGCAGAGAAGCACTGACATAGTGCCAGACACAGCTCAGTATTGGGGAGTTTCATCTGCTGTACACAGGTCACTATGAGTCCAACCAATTCAACAGCACCTAACAACAATATCAATATTCTGTATACATGTGTGTAAATATCTTACTGTTCCTCATAAGAATGTACAAATATTCTGTCAATAATTATAATTACAATAAGTACAATAATAAAATAAAAGGTGGTAGACTGCCGGGAAGCCAACAAAGAGCCAGCGGCTTGTCTGAGGTTGCAGTTCTGTTGAAAGAGAGCAAGGACTGGAAGATTAGCTGCACATGTAACAGTATATGGTGTTTGGAGATATAGTATTTTAGGCTACCTATATGTTGTGGTTTTAATCTGCATCTCCCTGTAGCATTGCCCACCTTTTCACCTGCTTATTTTCCCATCTGTATGATTTCATATCATCTTCACTAAAATGCCTCTTCCTGTTGTTGGTCCATTTTCCTCTTTTGCGTTAAGATTGATTGTAAGAGTTCTTAATATTCCAAATAATAACCTTCTTTGGGGTATCACAGTTGCAAACCTTCTTTTTCCATTCTGCACTTGTCTTTTTCATACTCTTAGCAGAGTTTGACTGAATAAAAGTTCTTAATTCTGGTGAAATCCAATTTAACCATTTTTGCATTAAATCTAGCCCTAGATCTGGAACATTTTCAGCTATGTTGTCTTTTTCCTAAATATCTTATAATTGTATGTTTTTCATTTAAGTTTATCATCTACTTGGAGTATATCTTCATGCTGTGTGTTAGACTTGGGTTGAGTCTCATTATTATTTCCTATGGATGTTCAGTTGCTCTAGCAACATTGGTTGAAAAGTTCTATCTTGTATTCACTTAATTGTTTTTGCACTTGTTTCAAAAATGAATTGGGGATATTTTTGTGAGGTTATTCCTGGGTTGCCCATTCTTTTTTGTTTGTTTTCACAGTACTATAGGGGGTTGAACCCAGGACATCACACATACTTTTGCAAGCACCTTAACACTGAGCTCCATCCCCAGCCCCTTTCTTATTTTTTATATTGAAACAGAGTCTCATTAAGTTACACAGTCTGCCTCTGGCCAGGAACCTGCAATCTTCCTGCTTCTACCGCCCAAATTGTTGGGATTGTGAGCATAGGCCTCCCCACCAGGTTCTCTTTTTGCTTCCCTTGATCTGTCTACTTACCTACCAATACCCAGAGGCCCATGAGTTCCCCCCATGGTGTCATTAGGAGGTGGTCAAGCCTGGTGGGAGGTCTTCTACTCACTGAGGATGAGACCTTGAAGCAGATTGTGGGACTCCTCCTCTTCCTCTTTCACTTCCTGCCCACAAAGTGCCCCTGCCGCCATGATGTGCCACCAGAGACCCAAAGCAGCAGGACCAACTGCTCAGGGACTGAAACCTCTAAAACTGTGAGCCAGTATGAACTTTTTCTCTTCGTAGGTTGATTATTTCAGGAGTTTGAAACAGTAATGGAAAACTGACTAACACAATAGGATAATCTTCCTTTTGGTTGATTGAAGTTAACTGATTAAAGAATTTAATGGAACCTACAAAAATACCTTACCTTTACCGTATAAGTTACCAACAGCAAGAGTATGGGCCCATCATATGCAAAGTCCCACACACGCCCAAGGGGAAGGAAGTATGCAGGGCAAGGCAGAATTCTGATGGCATTTGTATCCTGCCATATCCTATATTTTCTTCTAGATCTCACACATCAGCCTTTCAATGATCAGAAAATTAAATTTATGCATGATATGATGCAAGGTCCAACCTCATTTCCCCAGAAGGATAACTAGTCGTGCCAGACCCAGCTGCAGAAAAGTTCATCTTTCTTCAGTGGTCTGCAGTGCCACACCTGAGATACACCGAGTGTAAAACTGAGCATGTACCTCTGCTTCTATTTATTCCAAAGCCCAGTCTAAATACCCCTTGTTCCAAGGCCACACCGTTTTAGTTTCCATATCCATCAAAATTCTGAAAATCACTGTCTTTGGCTGACCTCAGACCTTTCCATTTTCATAATAACTGTAGGTTCAAGGAGATGTGAAAAACCATTTGAGCACTTTTATTGAAGTTACAGTTATCTGTAGATAAATTTGAGTTAAATCTTTATGGTAGTGAACCATCTTATTTATAAATATAGTAAATATGTTCATTTATTTAAATCTTCAATAAATTATGCATGCTCCTTATAAAGCTGAAATGGATTTTGTTAATCCTTTTCCTAAGGACCCTCCTTGTTGTTATTTTTGTTGCTATCGTAAGTGGTAGCTATGAAAAAGGAATTTCTAGCTGTGTTTCTGGCCTATGATAATACAACTGACATTTTAATACTGATCTGAAATTAAATTATAGAAGTCTTTTATTGATGTTAGTAATTACTTTGTAGTTTCCTTTTTAAATAAGAAAACATAATATACGATAATCATGACAACTCTATGTCTTCTTTTTCCAGACTCATAATATTTACTTATTTTTATTTTAGTGCATGACCAGGACATTCAGTAAAATTGCAATAGTACTGATGATAGCAGACATTATTTTCTTGTTAAAGTGAACATCTCTAAAATGTCTCAGAATAATGTTTCTGTGAGTTTTTAGGTACTCTTATTAAAATTCACAAATTTCACAGGTGCAGTGGTACATGCCTATAGTCCCAGCAACTCTGGAGGCAAAGGAAGAAGGATCACGAGTTCAAGGTAAGAGGCAGTCGGTGTAATTTAGCAAGTACTTGTCCCAAATAAAAAGATTTTAAAAGGGGGCTAGAGGTGCACCTCAGTGGTAGACCACTTGCAAAGTATGTGTGAGGCTCTGGGTTCAGCCCCCTAGGACAGCAATAAATAAATTAAAAGCTAAATAAGAATAAATAAATAAGTAAATAAATAAATAAATAAATAAAATTAAGAAATTCCCTTTTTGGTTTCCAAGAGTTAAAAAGATTGTTTTGGTAATGCATACATTTTTAATTTTACTACAATTTGGTACATGTATTTATAAAGTTAGTGTTTTTTCTTTACTTTGTTAATATTATAAATTTTGTACTTAATTTTCTCAGATTAAATCATTTTTGAATTTCTAGAATATATGCAATTTTAACATGACATATTGTTCATATTGTATTGGATATTTTGTTACAAAATGTTAGTGCTTTGTTGTAAATATTTTGTTTATGTTTATTAATAAAATGAGGCTCTAATATTTTATGTGACTTCTGATTTTTGATATAAAGGTTAAGTTTTGACTCTTAGAATGAAATATGTTATATTTTTACTTTTTCCATTCTCTGGAAGTTTGTAAGGCATTAAACTATTGGTTTCAGGAGAGCTTTGCTAGAAGCAAATGTTCTCATAAAGCACATGAGCCTTTGGATTCTTTTCAGCAATCCAAAGGCTTCTCAAATACAAATCCAATACAGCATTGTAATGGGTATTAACCATTCAAATATTATATATTCTTGAATAAGCTTTCTAAATTACATTTCCTAGGGATTTTCTACTTCATTTATCTTAAATATTTAAATTCAACTTTTTTTCCGTAAGTAATAGACTTACATAATTCAAAAGAAAGCATGCATGTATGAATAGTTCTACACTGAGAACCACTGGCCTTACGTCCCAGGCTTCATTCTTCTCCAGGGCCACTGAGTAATTGCTTTTATTAGCTTTCCAACTTTTCCAGTGTTTCTTTAAGCAAGCAAGGTATATAGACATATATTCTTATTTATCTTTTTCTAACAAGAAATGATTACATGGTGCACTGGAGATGTGAGAGATGAAGAGAGACATAGCTGGAAGGTAATGGGAGCAGCAATTCAGCACAAAGCCCAACATCCAGGGATGTGGGCTCAAGACAGAGTGGACAAGGTCCATGCAGTGCCACAGGGCCTTGATCAGCAGTCTCATGCACTCTCAGTGATGAAGTGAGCAGAACCTGCACACATTCCTCATGAAGACACATCTCACCCAAGATGAAGTGGACCACGCAGCTTTGCCTTGCTTCCTGTTTGGGGGATTTTGAAGCCCCTGAATTTGTGAGAGAAGAGGTATAGAGAAGGAGATGTTGGGAAGGAGGACAGAGAAGTTGGTAGGAAGGATGGAATCTGCCAAGAGCAACCACTAGAGAGCTCAAGGAGAGCTGCCCGGCTTCTTGGTTGTACACACAGCAGTAAGGTACAGAGTTAGACAAAGGTTACAGAAAAAAGAGAAGTACAGGATCAACTAACCTGTTAATGCCTAGCATCCCATTTATAGGACAGTAACAAATTCACCAATTATTACTTTAAATTTGTTTGGGTATTTCTATCATATTCACTCATCATCCTATTTATAGGACAACCAGTTTTTTAAAAAAAAAGCTATGATATAATTTGACTTTTTTGCTCATAAGAATTCTAAGGAAAATAAAAGATATTACATGATTAAAAATTATAACAATACTCCAAAAAGAGACAATTTGAGAGTTAACAGGTTTAAAAGATAAAAACAGATTCATCTGGGAGGATGGCAGATTAGAAGCAGCCTCCATGAATGTAACTCCATGCATGAAAACTGCTGGAAGAATAAAGACGAAATTCTAGGCCCAGGAGAGAAAGACAGAAACTGCATCAGAAAATTCAACAACAAACATTACCAAAACTGAACCAATGGAAAACAACAAAAACTACACAACAGAAATTAAGAAAAACCCCTGCCCATGGCCCCAGGAGGGGAGGGGAACCCTACTTCAGCTCCACTTGGCAAAAAGTGCCTAGAAATCCTCGTTTCTGGATTACACCACAGCTCTCACAAGCCTTAAGTCCTGCTGGGGGATGTGAGATGACAGCAGACCCCCAGGACAAAAGGCAAGTGAGGGAGAAGGTGGAAAGTCCATTTAAATATACCTCACCCTGGACTTGGCACCATACAACCGAGTGACTTCACCCAGGGTGCTGCACTGCCTGTAAAAGAAGTAGTGGTGGGACACCGGGCTGATGGCAGAGTGAGTAGAAGTCAGACAGCCAACGGACAAAGTACAAGGCACCAGGTGACACTCATGAAGATCCCAAACAAATTATATTACAGGGCCATAATAACCAGAACGGGTTGGTACTAGCACAAAAACAGACATTAAAACCAATGGAATTAAGTGAAAGACTCCAAAATAAACCCACACAGTAACAGTGACCTGATTTTTGGCAGTGGAACCAAAAGAAATACATTGGAAAAAGGATAGCCTCTCCAACAAATGGTGCTGGTGAACTTGACATCCACACATAGGAGAATAAAAGTAGACCACTCTCTGTCATCCTGTACAAAAATCAATTCAAAACAGATCAAAAATCTTAATGTAAAGCTGAAAACTATGGAACTATTGGAAGAAAATGTAGGGAAAACTCTTCAACACCTACACATAGGCAAGTGCTTTCTTAAAAGAACTCCAACAGCCTAGGAAATAATATCAAGAATTGACAATGAGACTACATGAAATTTAAAATTTCTGCACAGCAAAGGTAACAATCAATAGAGTAAAGAGAGAGCCCAGAGAATGAGAGAAAAATCTTTGATAAATATACATCTGACAGGGGATTAATATGTAGGAGATCTATGTATGCATATATATGTATCTATACTCAAAAAATTAAACACACAAAAAAACAAATATTCTGATCAATAAGTGGTCAACTGAACTAAATTGATAGCTCTCATAAGAAAAAATGCAAATGGCCAAAAAACATATGAAAAAATATTCAACAACCTTAACTATCAGGAAAATGAAAATCCAAACTACACCATGGAAAAGGACACTTATACATGCCTTGTAGGAATGTAAAGGAGGACTACCATTGTGGAAATCTGTATGGAGGTTTCTTAGAAAACTAAAAATAGAACTACCATCTGATCCCACTATACCACCCTTGGGCATATACCAAAGAAATCCAAGTCATCATCCCATAGAGACACCTGCACTTCCATGTTCATTGCAGCCCTATTCACAATCGCAAAGGTATGGAATCAGCCCAGATATCCATCAACAAATGAATGGATTTTTTAATGTGTGGTATATACACACAATAGAATATTATTCCACCAAGAAGTAGAATGATATCATATTGTTGGCAGGAAAATGGATGAACTGGAGATCATCATTTTAAGCAAAATAAGCCAGACTCCAAAAGACAAATAGCACATGTTCTCACACATATGCAGAAGCTGGGTTTATCCAAAAATGAAAAAAACATATATCTATATAAATTTATATGAAAAAGTGGAAAGTATAATGGAGTATGTCCAGAGGGGTTGAGGATTAGTGGGACGGGGAGCAACATGAAGGGGTACCAAGAGAAAGAACAAGTACAAAGTACATGATTCAACTATATGATAATCTCATTATGAAACTCATTATACTCCAGGCAAATCAAATAACAATAAAAAATCTTATAAATCAGAATAATGTCCTCCTTCCTCCCCTCAAAATCATCCCCATCCTAATTTCTGAAATCTGTAAATATGCCAGCACGAATGGCAAAAATGAGTCAAGCATGCTGTGGAATTATTTGCTAATCTACAGGCTTTGAAACCAGGAAAATATTCTGTGTTATCTGGGAAGACCTCAAGAATCACAAGGGTCTTTCTCAGTGGAAGAGGGAGGCTGAGGAGCTTCAGAAAGATGGATGACCTTGGACCAAGATGAAAGCCAAAGGATGAGGACTCTACAGGCCATGGCGTCTAGAACCTGATGGAGGCAGGGAAATGTACTCTCTCCTGAAATTAGCGGGAAGATTCATAGCCCTTCTGACATCTTCCTGTCCAGTGAGACCTGTGTTGGACTTCTAACCACAGAACTATAACATAGTCAATGTGTATTGTTTAAGCTGCTACATTTGCTGTGATTTGTTTAGTTGGGATGCTAATGTCAAATCTACTTTATATGTTGATATAGTTTAGTAGAGCGCTGCTCCGCACTTTCTGAGGACCCAAGTTCAATCCCTAGTACTGCGAAAGTAGAAGAAGGACATGGCAATCCACTACCTAAGCAATCCCCAAACCATCAGCCATGGAAAACCCTGTGAGGATCACTATGAGCAGACATGGCTCCAGGGCACCTCACAACAACACTTTATTATTTTTTAAAATCTTGATGTAGTATTTATTGACCAAGCATGATTAGTAATGACTCTCTACCCCTAAAACCACTTTCCCCTCTGGGCCCCCTTCACATTGTTAGAATACCTCATTTGCATTTCTCCTTGCAAGGATCAGGTACACAGTGAAATTTTTGAACTTCAATCATTGTGAAAATGGGTATTTGAGAATGGAAGATGTAAAATGTGAAAAGTGTACTCCCACATCAGTTCTCAGTGCTATTCCTACTCCAAAATAACTACCCTAAACATTTTATATCCATTCTACTATTTATTCTTCTTGTGCAAGGACATGTGTATGGCCCCTTTTTTCTGGTAACAAAATATAGATACCTATTGGTATATATGGATGTAAATAATTCGTACTTATTTATTTTAACTGATAAGTAATGGTCATTTGTATTTATGGAGTAAAATATGATGGCTTGATACACGTTTTTAAATAACCTCCCTTACATTGCATTTACATTTTGTATTTCTGATTTATATTCTCTAAAGTATCAATCAAAAATCATATCTGTGTTTTGTTAAGAGGTATGGAGTATGAAGAGTCGAATTTTGGGTTGGATGGTATGTGTTTGGGTATTGGTGCCAATCAAAACTGAGCTTCCTCACACTTAAAACTGTCAAGTGACCTGTCCAAAGTCCATTCAGATAAGGAGACTTGCTGGGGAAATTAATTCTAGAGAGAAAAAGTTGGTCCACAAATACAGCCAGAGCAGGTGATGGAGAAAGGCAATTCTGAGTTTGTAAAGAAGGCATCACAATAACTTACCCAACCTGGCGGCATATCTGGGATTCCTAGCTGACCCCCAGTGAGAAGGCAGATGTAATTTAACATGTGAATAGCTATTTCACTCTAAATTGTGCAAGGCATGAGGGTTCAAGCCAATACCATTTGCTAACCCTTAAATTAGTACACACAAAAGCAAGAGAAACAATTTCCCAGTTCAGCACAGAGCACAGCATGGTTTAAAGTACACTGAAAATTCAGACAAGGCTGGCATTTTGGTAAATTTTGGCTTATTGAGGTCTTACACAGCGGCAATAGAGTCTGTGGGCAGCTGCAGCAGCAGAGGTGTGTAGCTGCAGAGGTGCCTGAAGAAGTGACTGGCAGTAATAGAAGTATGGAGGAATACCAGCATGTGGGAAGCCAAGCCAGTAACAGAGCGAGGGCTCAGCAGCTTTAGTGCATGGGGTACAAGGTCTTGGTGCAAACTGCTGGATTCCCAGTGCAATGTCCAGTGCTGGTGGAAAACGAGGCCAGGAAGGAGAGTGGGGAAATTCTACTTTTTCTTGGTGATGCAATTAAGAAACATCTGGAGCTAATAAATAATTGCATATGGTTGATATTTCTGAGGGGTGTGCAGACGTAAGGGGAGCACAGCAAAGCTGAGGGGAGAGTGTAGACATCACGTTGCCTCAGATGGACATAGCAAAACAAATTAGCTCAATCCATCAAAATGGCCCTTCTTGTACTTCCCTTGCTGGCTGGATAAACATATCTTACACACACTACTTCTGGATTTGCAGTTAATTTTAGTAATCATGTGCCTTAGTGCATTTTCTATAGCTATAATAGAATACCTAAGATCAAGTAATTTATAAACAAAGAGGTTGGATTTGACTTGTGCTTCTGGCAGCTGGAAGGTCCAAGATCGGGACATCAGCATCTGCTTGGCTTGTAATGGGGACTCATCCTGTGCAATTCAGGGCAGAAAATGGAAGGGCACGTGGGTGCATGCAGATGGAAGAGAACCTGCAGGCAATCTTGCTTTGTAACAGCCAGCTCTTGGGTAACTAGTCTAGTCTGGGACAGTGAGGACTCACAGGGATAGATGGAGTTATCTGTGTAGGAGGACTCCACCCACAGGACCTGAGCACTGCCTCATAGAGGAATTCATGTTCCTATACATGAACTTCTGGGGGATACACTCAAACCGCAGTGTTCTCTGTATCAGATTGCCCCAATGGCTGATGTGTGAGCTACTGTTAGCATGATTATCACAGGCTCCGTCTGCCATCTTCTCCTGCCAAAACCATGACAGTGGGTTTAAATGCCTAGAGACTTTCCAAAGAGCAGAGCAATACTTCTTCTAAAGCAGAGGTAGAGAAAGAAAGAGTCAACAGCTCATACATATATGTAACAATGTCTGTCTGTCCTAATGAAGATCGTTTTATTTCCTTGTAGCTTTTCCAATAGCTTTTCACAAATCTTCATGCTTTATGTAGTTTATCATTATTAAACTATTTCTCCCTTTCTCCGTGGGCCGAAAAAGAAATTGCCAGATTGAATTCTCACTACATTATTAGTCTCTGAGTGTTGCACCCTCTGGCATTCAGAATTTTAAGAACCTTTTATTCTTACATATTAACAGTTTTACTCTTGACTTCACAGAGATGTGTCACATCAATTTTTCTCGATTAGTACTGTAGGTTAAAAGAATAAATTCCAAGACATAGAATCTGAGGATGCATTAGGTCTTTTTGCTCCATATTGCCAAAAATTATACTTTTGAAGAAAACTTCACAGGAGGAAAATGTCACCTGATCAAATAAAAATTCAAAGATTCAGAAAAACCAGAAGGGGAAATTAGATTTTCCTTAAAAATATTACGTCTCTCTTGCCAAATTATGCATATTTAAATTATCTACCTTCTGTTTAATTTTCCTCATAAAAGAAATATATTTTATTTCATTTCAACTTTGTACTCTATAAATAAAAATGAAAGAAAAAAGCACATCATCGCTATTAGCCCAAATCAACCATTCCCAATATTTTAGTATAATATTTTTCAAATATTTTTCTACACTGTTTAAATAGCTAGAGTTTGTATTTAACGATATGTACATACGTAGTTGGTTCTGTTAAAATTTTAGTTATAAAGCAGAACATCTCTGTGTAATTATAAATTATTTAGAAACTGTTTGTTTACTTATTTATTTATTTATTGTGATGCTGTGGATTGAACCCAGAGCCTTGCACATGCTAGGCAAGTGCGCTACCACTGAGCTACTACCCCAGCCCTGGAAACACTTTAAATGCAACAATATCCTTATCAACTAGAATTTAGTAGAATAATCCTACTAACTAGAATTTACTGAATTCCTATTTATTGAGCATCTGCTGTTTGACCCTTCCGATAAATGTCTACTAATAATGCTAAAATAATCATTTTTCTTTGTTTTTCTTATTTTCTTAGAATTCTTTGTAGGACATGAAATTATAGAATAAAAGGTAGAAATATTTTAAAATCTCTTACCAAGTTATTTTCTAGTAAAATTACACTGTTGCCTTGGCAAGCAAATGAATATGCTTTTATCTATCCTCTGTATGATTCAACTGTGTTAGGGAAAAGTCTAATTTGCCAGTTTGGTAGATTAAAAATAGCATGATTGTTTTAATAACTCATATGATAATCCTTCCCCCTAAATTGCCCAGGAGGGCAAATATTTCCGTTAAATGATTCACTGGTTAGGTTAGCCTGAGGCAAGGGTGGGGGTGTTAGCACTGTAGTGAGAAAGTGCAGTCTCTGGGCAATACAAGGGAGAGGGAGAATGTTGTTGTTAGATGCCGTTGAGTCAGGTCCAATATTGCAGCCACTGTGTTTCTTCTCATTTTGAGTCATGCCACATCAGCAAATGGAGGTCCCAGGGGCTTTATTCTAGTCCCATCATAAAGTTCAACTCTACTTTGAGGAGGCAACTCTCCCCAGTTGTTTCTTGAATGTCTTCCCGCCTGGGAGGCTTATTTTCTGGCACTATATTTGTCAGTGCTTCTCTGTTCTTCATAATCTGGGTTTATACATCCTATTTTAATTACATAATTTCTTTCTTCCTCTCTCTCTCTCTCTCTCTCTCTCTCTCTCTCTCTCGTTTTTGTTTTTGTTTTGTTTTTTGAGACTGGATTTCCCTAAGTCATTCAGGCTGCCTCTAGCCTTAAATTCACAATCCTTTTACCTCAGCTTCCCAAGTGCTGAGATTACAGGTGTGTGCCACCATGTCCAGAATAGATTTCTTTCAAACAACAATAATTTCTTAAATCAGCCCACATCTACCTTTAGAATATATGGATATATGAGAATATCTAATATTTCTAGCTACATCTATAAATGTGGTATACAGATAAGGATTGTTGTTTTTGTTATTGTTCTTAGGTCCAATTCATAATGATCCTCACACGGTTTTTAATGACTGATTTGTTTTGGGGATTGCTTCAGCAGTGGATTGCCACGTCCTCCTCCTGCTTTTGCAGCACTGGGGATCCAACTGAGGGTCTCAGAGAGCACAGAGCAACACCCTACCAATTGAGCTAAAACCCAGCCCAGGTATGGATATAGAGATATTAATATTGATATTGATATTATTGTTGATCTTATTGGTTCTGTTTGTCTGGACTCTCCAGACTAATACAGAGAAAATATGGGATCAACAGGTAGGTTTAGGGGGTCTATAAAGCCTTTAAAATTGTATGTGAACATTTCTGCACATGCATGTTGGTATGTGTATTTTTCTATGTGAATATCCTTAATTTTCATAAGATTCTCAAAGCGTTCTCTCATTGAATAAATACCAAGAAACAATGCTAGGGACTCTATTTTCTTTTAAATCCTGTTATGGACAAGAACCCTGTAGTCTTACCTTTTTCCCTCATCCCTTTAGTAACTGGAGGCTCTCAAGGAGTCTGATTTTCAGACACATGGCGGTTCCCTATTTGGAAGTTAACATGTTCATGTTTTATTTCCCTTTGGTCTATTGTCCAAAATGTAGATTTATGTGTACACAATTTGGGCTTCCATATAGTAGGACTTTAAAAGTGTTCTGAGAAGATCAGATAGACAGATCCTATACTGATGCTCATTTTGTCTCTATCTGGTTAGGAGAATTATAGAAAAGTAGGTTGCCACCTGACCCAGATGTCTGAGGTAGCACAGAGGCATGTCTTAGAGATGCTAGCTCCATGAAGATAGAAGTTCTTTCACTTTTCTGCAATTAGATACATATTTTTAATCCTAAAATTGATGAAGATTTTTTCCTCATTTTAGGGAGCTCTTGAAGGAGTGAGAACCTATTCGCATAAGGTGTCTTCCAACTGCCTTCCTGACATTGTTAGCAAATTGTGGAACCCATATAATACAAATGGCATTTATTCAGTAAAGATTCTACCCACAGGGGAAGAAAAATACTCATTCCCTTGCCCCTGTGAAGCACTACCAGACTTTTTCAGACCATATTTCTTCCATCGAACTTGACTTCAAAGTAGGGAGATTCTCATAAAGCTGGTTTTCCTTGTTTTTGCTCAGAGTAGTTGTCTGAGTCAGGATTTGTTCAGGTAGTGGCATCTTGACTGTCTTTTATGTTATCTTTGGCACACAGGCTGAAGGCTTTATCTTTATCAATGTCATGATTCTAACAACAAAATAGCTCTAGCTAACATATAGTGACAGGTAAATCATTTTAAAACAATTGTACCAAAAGTTCCTTTCAGTTGTGATTATCTTTCTTAATAGTAATTCCCAAACCTGTCCATTTTAATGATTCATGAAATCACTCCCTAATAGTATATGAAACATGTACTATCAAGATTTTCAAATTTTATAGTGGTTATAAACCTGAAAAAAAAAGTTCCATTGCCTCTTCTCACCAGGTGAAGAAATAACAGTTCAGGTTTATGCTCTCCATAAAATAGATAAAAACAGAAAACCTCATATAATAGAAATTGATTCTTTTGTTATTTCAGCAGTAGCAGCAGCAGCTCCTGGACTCATGTACAATGTCATACAACAGAACTATGGAAAGGGCTCAGGCAGAAAAAGTGCTACCAGAGCTTAGGGCAAAGCCCCAGTTCCCAGGAATGGGCTTGGCTACCTATTCCTAATACACCAACAAAAGAAATGGATAATGATGAAAAGCAGGGAGGAGATTTAATCAACGTGCACATTGGGAAGAGGAGCAGATCAAGGAGTTCTGCAATCCCAACTCTGTCTTCATCCTTTTAATCTTAAGCAAAGGAGAAGTACCTCCCTTCTCGTTGTCCCCTTTCCACCTGCAAATCAGCATGTCTGAGAGAACTCCAGAGCTTCAATTACATTTTCCAAGAAAGATCTATTTTATCACCTTCTGATAAAGAGCTCTATCCAGGGTGGAAAGCTTCTGGGAACCCAAATTTTCCTGTCAGCAATGAGCAGCGATAGAAGAGGAAAAAGTAATGGAAATAACAGCATTATACATTATAACAGGCAGGGGTTTAGCTCAGTTGGTAGAGTGCTTGCTGTATGTACTCTGAGGCCCTGGGTTCAATCCCCAGCACTGCAAAAATGGGAGGAGGACCTGACAGCCCACTGGCAAAACAATCAGGAAATAATCAGCTACTGAAAACCCTATAAATAGGACAGAAGCACTGATATAGAGTCAGGTATGGTTGTGTCATGGAGTGTTTTGTTCTGTTGTACATAGGGTCACCATGAGTTGGACCCAACTCAACAGCACATAACAACAACAACAACAACAACAACAACAACAACATTCATTATAACATTATAACTAGAGTTTAAACATCCTCTTAAAAATGCTTTCCATGAACATATATTCATGTATATGCACACATAAGAAAATGTTTTAATTTAGGCATCCAACAATAGCAATGTTAGCATGCATAAGGTAATGCTAAATGCTAAAATGCTAAAAAATAAAGTAGCCACAGGTATGCTAGTCAATTATTTTTAGGAATTTTAGGAGCAGATTAATTTTTGTCCAGTGCTGCCTTTCAGGACCCATTTGGTTAGACTCCCCATGGTGGCTGAAGCAAGAGTCAATGCTAGAGACATGGTTTGGGTCAGTGAGGTGTGCTACTTAATGGGAATTTCTTCCCAGAGTATCACCAATGGGCCAGTTCCCCTTTTATGTATATTGGAAAACCCCAACACTAAGAATACAGGATGACCATGCCCTTATGTGCATCTCCTGGATGAGCTATGGAAATTTTTTCCTATCTAGGAATGGGATGTGTTCTTTTATAGTTTCCTGTGAGACCGCCATGAGTCATAGAGGACAGGTACTTCTTAACCTCCCAGTTAAGACTCTAATCACCTAGAGTCACCCAGAGTGAGTCCAGGGACCATCATATAGATAGATCTCTAAAGGGTCCATTGTTACAGGCATTGGATTTTTAGCCTCTATCTACTTAAGCCAATCTTATGTGACCAACACAAAAAATGATATTAAATACAATCCAATTTCATTCATTCGGAGTGTTTACTAGAATTCTCCCTATGGGACACCAAGGTGGTTAATGTTTATAAATTATAACATTCTTTATGCAAATCATAATAAAGACCTCCCAAACATCTTATAACTGAAGGACTGGTGTCCAATCCAAAACACAGATTTGCTGTACAACAGAACCAAACACCATGTGTGGACTTGCTCTGCAACAGAGTCAAGGATACAACACCTGTGCAGAGCGCATCAGCTCACAGAACCAGACAAGTGATTTCCAACTAGACTGGGAGTCCAAACATTTAAGCCCACTCTCAGATCTGCCTCCAGATGCAAGAGTCCCTTAGACCCAAAAATGCATCATGCTTGAAAGCTAGTAAGTTCTCAGAACCAGACAACAGCCTTCCAAACAGACCAGGAGTCCCAGGAATCCTGACATTGGTGCCAACTAGATAGACTTAGTATATTTCATGACTACACAATAATAGAGATTTTCTAAATACCTTTGCTTCTCTGTGTTCCTTAGGTCCCTTCTCTACTAATTATCAGTGCAAAATTGCAGAATTCAAACTCCCCTCTAAAAACCAGGAAGACATCCAAATAAAGAACCCAGACAGAATCCCAAATTGAGGAGGAAAAGGTAGGGTAAGGCTTGAGGCAAATTGATTTGGGAGAATTTACCAAGGGTCAGACTTCAGGGCCCATAGAGCTCAAATATTCATTTCTCTGTCTCTCAAATAGTGGTAGAAAGCAGTCAATGTCAGCCAAAGTGGAGAGATTTATCAAAAGTCCCTGGAACAAAAGTGATTCTACCAGCTGCATGGAACCATTCAATCTTTTCTCTTTGCCTGGGCTTGACTCACTGCAAATGGCTTATTGCCTAAAGGGTGTATTTTCTCCTGGCTCAGACTCACTGAAATCATTATTGGAGTGTGGGGGCAAATCCCCAGCTCTGGAAGCCCCAACAGATTAAGCCTGGCCACCCATCCCTAAGACCAATCAAAGAAATGAATAATGGTGAAAAGGAGCCTTAGTCAATGTGCACATTGGGAAGATGAGCTCAGGGTCATGGGACCCCTTTGTCTGTTCCTCCTCCCAATGTGTTGTTTTTGTTGTTGGCTGCAGTCAATTTGGGTCTGACTCATAGCGACCCTGTGTACAACAGAACCAAACATTCCCTGACACCGTGCCATGACTGGCACTATGTCAGTTTTTCTCCGCTATTCATAGGGTTTTCAGTGGCTGATTGTTTTCAGCATTACTTTGGGGGTGGATTGCCACATCCTTCTCCCACTTTTCCCGTGCTGTGATTAAATCTCCTTTCTCTCCTTTCCACCATTACTCATCTCTTGAACTGATGTCTTGGGGACAGGTGGCTGAGCCTAATCTGTTGGGACTCCCAGAGCTAGGGCTTTGCCCCTGCATTCTGGTAACACAAGAAAAAAACATGCAACATTTTTCTCATCCACACAATTGTTTAAGATCATTTTTATTAATGTGTCTTTATTATTGTCTGATACAAAACTCAAATCAATATGCATATTGGATCAGCAGACGCATAGTAAAGTTATTCACAGTTACTATCCAAGGTGAGGGAATGAGAGGAAAATAGTAATCTAAATGTTTGTCCCAAGAATATCTTCCTATCTTTAAAAGTGTAGATCATAGCCTCAACTAATCTTTATTCTGAATTTATTTATATCAATTGCTCTTCTAGATGCTATAGATTTAAAGACAAGTAAGATTCTCAGCCTGGATGCAGAGAGATTAAAGTAAAGGAGCAATGACTGACTTGTGAATAGTTGTGCCAGAATATGTTAAGTGAAATAACAGAACTATGCAAATTATATACCCATGCTAGCCCAGAATGAATATTTATCTGTTCAACTCTGGGTCAGCAGGGAATGTGTGTAGGTGATAAGGAGACAGAGAGAAGGAGTGTGGAGTATGATGTGTAAGGTAGCTGGTTCTTCCTGGGCTTGATATAATCATGGCCATCCTGAAACAGAACACCCGGGACGGCCTAGGGGGACCTTAGCTGCAGTCATGGTAATGAGATCAATAAAATTATACAGCAGAGAACTAGGCCTATAATAATGGCAATAGAGTTATTAATAGTCCCTCTTAGAGGGAGGGGGGAAGGAGGGTCACAAGACCCTCCTCTGAGGTGTCAATCACCCATCCCTCCCGCACCAGTTGACTGTGATGCTAAGTTATTTAAGAGAGCAGTGACTCAGTGGGGGTGTGACTTCTGATGGAGCAGCTGCACACAAGTCACCCATGAGATCCATGAGGAGCTCTTCGGAAAGATTATCCCAGTGGTGGTGGTGGTGGGGTTAGGTGCCAGTGAGTTGGGTCTGACTCATAGTGACCCTATATACAACAGAATGAGACACTCCTCAATTCTGTGCCAGGCATATGATTCTTTTTATGTTTAAGCCCATTGTTTCAGCCACTATATTGACTCTGCTTTGAAGAGGCAACTCTTCCCCAATCACCTTTTGAGTGCCTTCCAGCCTGGGGGCTAATTTTCAAGCACTATATCTGACAGCATTTCTCTGCTATTCATAGGGTTTCCAATGGCTAATTGTTTCAGGGGTGGGCTGCCAGGTCCTTCTCCCTAGTCAGTCTTAGTCTGGAAGCTCAGCTGAAACCTGTCCACCATGAGGGGCCCTGCTAGTATCTGAGATAAGGTAGCATAGCTTTCAGCATCACAGCAACACACAAGCCCCCAAGGTATAGCAAACTGACAGACACATGGTCGGGTGTAGCTGTCCATCAATGCTGTCCATGAGTCACCCACACCCCTATACGTGACCCCAATAAACTCATGGTTCACCAAGTTTAACTCACCGTGATCCTTTTTGGTCTGTCTGCCCTCTTGGTCCTGGGGGTAAAGGGACCTTCTCCTTTCATCTCCCCAGGGAAAGTAATTCACACAGCAGCATGTCATCTGAGGTGACTGGTTGACATGACGATGTTGGTGGGACTTCACGATGTACAGAGCTCTTGAAATATTCATTTGACGGGGCAGGACAGGGATGGCAGGCAGTATTTAGAGAGCAATGGGCAAGGCCAGGTCATAAAAGCCAAGTCAGAGGTGGAGCGTAATTGATGGGAACCATCAAGTGGCTTTGGGCAGAGCACTGGTGTCGTCACATATGCATCTTGCTCCAGAAAGGGACTGAATCAGAAGCCTAAGAAGGGCACAAAAGGCAGGCACAGCAGGTGAGAGGCACTGGTCCACCTGGAACCTGAGCAACCTGAGATGGAAAAGTCATACCTGTGAGAAATAAAGGGCAAAGGGAGTTAGCAATGAAACAGTATTACAAGGGCAGGGTTGATGTGGGGAGAGAAGAAAAAAGGAAGAGACTGGAAAGAGTCCTTGGAATTTGGCTGGAGAAACTGATAGGAGAGTCTTACCATTCACCAGCCAGCCATCTTGAAAGAAACACAGGTTTATACACGGTGATAATAAATTAATCTGTGTATACATGAAGCAATCTGTGGCACAGCCAGGTAGAGATACATTTTGTTTTTACTTATAAATCTGAATGAACATGTCTATTTCCTGAAAATGCACACTTTGAAAAAAATAATAAAGATATATTGAAAACATTATTTATGAACCATGACAAGTACTTTTTAATCTTTTCTGTGGAAAGGTATCACAACACTTCCTACACTGCTTTAATTTTAACTGCATTAATTCAACTCAGCAAACACTTATTATGAGCTTCCTATGACATAAGGAGCCTACCAGGGCAATAGAGATGCATGAAGAACTAAGAAACAGACCAGGTCTCCAAAGGGCTTGCCATCCAGTGCGAGGGCTAGGGGCAGAAAAGACCAATGATTCAACGTAGTAAGAGCTATGAATGAGGAACTAAAAAATCACAAAGGGGCAGAACCCAGGGGAGGTTACAGGTGGACCAGGTTCCCTCTGGACATGCAGAAATGAAAGTGTGATTTTCTGAGCAATTCAGACTCAGGGAGTAGGTAGTGCAGAAAACATCCAGGCTCTTCCTCCACTGTTCTTTCATGAGGCATGACATAGGAGTAGGTTTATGGAGAGTGCGTATCCATCTGAGCTTTTTCCTCACACTCTGGTATCCAACTCTCCATTCATTTGGTCGACTAAGGAGTTCACATCTGCTTTCTATGTCTTCATAAGTATTTTAGTGAAAGATTTAGAAAAGCTGCTTTTAAGATATGATGCTTTACAATGAACACATATCTTTGGGTTGTAAGACATGCTTCCTCAGAAAAAGTGTTCTAAACATAAAAGATGGATGCATGTGACTACATTATCATTAAATATTTTCATGCCATCAGTTAAGAGGAAAAGATTGTATAAAACATTTTTAAGTATGTTAATGTCATTTATAAGTAATATTCTTTCAAATCAATGAGACTCATCCACATGTTTCTGGCATAGAAAAATGGATGAATGATAGGGTCTCAAATTGAGGTGGAGAAAACAGGAAAGGAACAAGATTGCCAGAAGGAAATGGTTAACTCATCTTCACTCTAGGATGAAGACACAGATGTGAGATTTTCAACTACACTTGGATTCGGATATTTTGGGGGGGCCAGTACTAGGGTGTTGAACCCAAGGCCTTGCACATACTTTTCATGCTCTCTACACTTGAGCTGCACCCCCAGCCTCTTTTTAAATGTTTTCCTCTTGAGACAGGGTCCTGCTAAGTTATGCAGGCTGCCTCTGGCCTCCGTCTTACAATCCTTCTGCCTCTGCCTCCTCAGTCAATGGGATCACAGGCGTGAGCTACTGTACCCGGCTTATATTCAGATCCTTTGCTGGGACCATGAACCTCCGAAAAGGATGAGAGCTTTGTCAGGAGGAGATTCATCAATGAAATCTGTAGACTTAAAACAACCAAACAGGAACAAAGCAATAACCTTTAAAAGGCCACAATAAAAAACCTGGCGTTGTCTAGAGAAATAATAAGAAATGGGTGCAATTCAAGAAGAAGTAGAGAAAGGAATCATGGACAAAAGCCCAGAGGCTCAGAGAGAAGTGATGGGTGAAAGTGCATGCAACAAGGGTGTGTAGGCCTAAAAGCGTCCCAGAGGTCTGAAGTTAGGAAGTATGCGACGACCGCTGTAGACACAACTTCAGTGAGATACTATGATTACGATGTGAGTTTAGTTGAAAGAAAAAAGAAAAGTGAACACAACGTTATACGCAAAGTGCGATCGCAAATCGCTGTAGGAAAGTGGCGTAGAGGCTGTGTCACGAAATGCTAATGAGTCTGTATCTGAAATTGAGAGAATTTTGCTCTTTATATTGTCTAATTTAATGAATTCAGCAAAACATATGGAATAATTTAAAACTCATAAAATATTAAACAAAGAAAAAAGTGAATAGAATTCCAAAGGATCAGCAATCATCTAAAAGAAAACCTAGGCAACAAAACAACAAATATGTATGAATAAGTCAAATAAAATTTGCATTACCTACATTAAAAATTGGGCTGGGATTTAGCTCAGTTGGTAGAGCGCTGCTCTGCAGTCTCTGAGGTCCCAGCACTGCAAGAATGGGAGAAGGATGTGGCAACCCACTTCCAAGGCAATCCCGAAAACAGTCTGCCATTGAAAACCCTACAAGGGTCGCTATGAGTCGAACACGACTCAACGGCACCTAACAACAATAATAACAACATTAAAAATTAGTTAAATATTATTAAGGGTAAGTTGAGAAAGAGGTGCATCAGAGCCGTATACTTTCACCATATCTCTTCAATTTCTGTGCTGAGCAAATAATCACAAAAGCTGGACTTTATGAAGAAGAATGCGGCACCAGGATTGGAGGAAGACTCTTTAACAATCTGCATTATGCAGATGACACAACTGTGCTTGCTGAAAGTGAAGACAATTTGAAACATTTGCTGATGAAGGTCAAAGAACATAGCCTTCAGTATGGATTGCAACTAAAACATCAACAAAACAAAAATCCTTACAACTGGGTCAGTATGCAACTTCACAATAAATGGAGACAAGATTGAGGTTATTCAAGATTTACCTTTTCTTGGTTCTACAATCAACAACCAGGGAAGCAGTAGTCAAGAAATCAAAACACACATTGCATTGGGAAAAGCTGTAGAAAAAAATCTCATTAAAGTATTGAAAAGTAAACATGTCACATTGATAACAACAGAGTGCCTTACTCATGCCATGGTATTTTCAGTCGCATCATATGGTTGTGAAAGCTGGACATTGAATAAGGGAGACAGGAGAAGAAGTGATGCTCTTGAATTATGGTGCCAGGGATGACTATATATCATAGACTGCCAAAAGAACCAACAGATCTGTCCTAGAAGAAGCGCAATCAGAGAGCTCATTGGAAGCAAGCATGTCTAGGCTGAATTTTGGGCATTTAATCAGGAGGAACCAATCCCTGGAAAAGGACACCATGTTTGGGAGTGTGGCAGGTCAATGAAAATAAGGAAAACAGTCTACTAGATGGATTGACACAGCATCTACAATAATGGGCTTAAACATAAATAAGATCATGTGCTTGGCACAGAATTGGGGAGTGTTTCAATCTGCTGTACATAGGGTCACTATGAGTCGGACCAGGCTTGATGCATCTAAACAACAACAACAACAACAACAACAATGGCAAAGATTTCTCGAATAAGAGAAAAAAAATGAATAAAATAATGGGTCAAGGAATCAATACAAATAATTTAAAAACTGGAGTATTCATGATTAAAATGATTATCATATCCTATAAAAACATAATTGGGGTACATGACAGAAGATTGGCAAATGCTGATGTTTATAACTGGATGAGGAGAACATGGAGTTCTGATTCATGATTCTACTATTATATAAATTATATATGAGATTTCCCATTTAAAAGGAAAATTAAAATATATATTAAGATTATAGAAGAAGAAATTGAACCATGACAATTACAAAGTTATAAAAATAACCATTGGACACCAGAACTTGCAAAAACAAAGTCTTGAGGTGAGTGGGAAGAAAGCACAGCAAACAATAAATTCCTAGGCACAAAACAATAGAATATACAGCAAACTCAAACACTGACATAGTCAATAAACCCAAGAATTGCTTCCTATCAAATAGAAAAACCTCTGAAAAGTGTAGAAAAATAAAAGAAAGCATTTAAAACAATTCAGATATTTTATAACTCAGTGTGTCTGACATTTGCATTTGGTTTATCTGGATATTAACAGCACAAGGGGAAAAAAACAATAATCTAATGAAACTGAAGTAATCACTTTCATCAGCAGTTATTATCTCCTTTCCTTTCATCTTTCTCAATAAACATGCAAAACATATTAATCAGTCTGCTCATGAATTTCATAAAAAGTGGTTCATTATCTTTCCTATTAATAGTTGCCAGACTTTTTTGAATCCAGAGTTGGTTGTTCAGAATTATTAACATTTAAATATGTCATTTTCTCCCCGTTGAGACCAAGGTTGGAATAATAAAAGGGGAGGAAGGATTCCGAAAATCACACAGCAATGACCACTTTTTTGTCAATAGTGCCCAAGAATGTTCCTGGGTGTCATGCATGCCCTAAATTATTTTAAGTATATTTCCCACTGCTGCAATCTCTCTGTAGAGAATAAAGCAGTGGCCAATGGGGCTGGGTTGGGGGAGGCAGTGGGGGACCAAAGGATACAAAGTAGCAAATAGGGTGAACACTTGGAGAGATCTACTATACCATAGGAAGACTGTAGTTAATAACAACGTACAGTGTTCAGGAATTTTGCTAAATGACTGCATGATTGCTGTCCTATCCACAATGTGGGGAGACAGGTAATGGTGAGATTGTGGAAATGTTAAATTATTCCACTATAGTAACCATTTTACCATACATAGGTCTTCCATCTTGTTTTATTCCTCATATATGCACAATGCAATTTACTTTTTAAAAAATAATATCTCTTGTCATCCCCCTTGTCCTTTCCCTTTAAAATTATCAACCTAATTTTTCTCAGACTTCATCCAGTTTCGCTCCCAATACCACACATTTGGCAGTTTACAGAAAACCTGCTTTATGTTGCTTTCTACCAGGCTAAAGACAGCAGACCTGACACGACTCAATGGTACCTGAGAACAACATACAGCTTCAGCTCCTTGTATATTATTGAAAGAATTATATAATCATCATTAATAGAATAAAATGCATAATTTGGCAGTTATTAAATGCTCCCTCCCTTGAAGATCTATCTGCACTGACTATTAAGTCTGCCAGCTACCTACCCAACCCTTCTAAAAATTATAAACAACAAGTCCCAAAGGATGGCCTGAATTCCCTATGTGGCTTTATCTCCTTAATTAGGGGATAAAAAGACGTTAACATTTCCATGGAGATTATTATAATGGTTTTTCTCACTCACAGAAAGTCTTTAAATTGCTTTTAGCAAGGACATGACTGGTATGTCATTGCACTAAAGAAATGAGGAGGGTTGTTTCGTTTTCCTTAATTTTTTTTGTGAACGACTTCTCTTCATCTGTTGACAGATGAAAATAAACAGGAAGTATACAAATTACAAAGGGGCCAGAGTTTGTTCTTCTGAAATCTCCCAGCTCCTTCTGAGTCTCTCTTACTACCCTCTTTTACTTCTCTGGTTCCCTAAGCAGAGTGAGGAACTCTGGTCTCTTCCTCTATCCTTAGACTTAAAGTTATTAATATCTTTGGGCTTTTGAATTACAAAGTCATGTGTCCAACATGACATTGAGAAAATTAGAGAAATTTCACATACTACTGGGACTTTTGGAAGGAGGAATATGTACATAAGATTGAAAATAGGCTTCTACTGCTTCAGATAGTCCTATAGTTTGGATCCAGACTGTCCTTCAAAGGCCCAGGCATTAAATAAAGACTTAGTCTCCAGACTGGTTCTTTTGGGAAGGGGTGCCTTGAAGAGGAGAGGTCTAAAGTGTGACAGGGGGGTGTTCTCCTATAATTTAATCTCAGCACTCCTGTGGCTGAGTGAGGAAGGTCCACCCAAGTTCAAGGCCATGGTCTACATACTGAGTTCCAGGCCAGCCTAGGATACACAGCAAGAAATTGTTTCAAAGAAGAAGACGGAGAAGGAGGAGGAGAAAGAGGAGAGGAAGAAGGAAGAGGAGGAGAAGGAGGAGGAGGAGGAGGAGGAGAAGGGGAAGGAGAAGGAGAAAATGAAAAGGAAGGAGGCAAGCAGGAGGAGGAGGAGGAGGAGCAGGAGGAGGAGAAGAAGGAGGAAGGGCCTACTCGGAAGAAGGTAGGTCTTTAGAGATATGTCCTCACAGGGGATACTGGGCCCCTAGCCCCTTCTTCCTCTTCCTCCTTTTGTTTCCCAGCCACCATGATGTGAGCAACCTGCTCCACCACACGCACTCCATGGCGTGTGCCTCACCACTGGCCCTTGGCCGTGGAAGGAAACCTCCAACACAGGGAGCCAAAGTAAATCTTTCAGTCTTTCTATGTTGGTTGTCTCATACATTTTGTTATAGTGATAGGAAGCTGAGTAACACAGATAGAGTACACCTAAGACTGGCCATCATTCAGGTATTTCTGGAGCCAGGGTTGGTGTGAGAATATGAAAAAGGAGGAGAGTCCTGGTTTGGTCACATGCTTTAGTCATTTCTTTTTTTCTCTTCTTTCTGTTTCTGGGGACCCAGGCACTGTGGTTTGAGAAGCCACTCCACTTGGATCCTTTTCCTTTATTTATGTCACCACCATAACTAAGGTTTTCTCCTCTTCTGTCCCAAGATTTCTCAATTTCAGCACTATGACATTTTGGACCAAATGTCTTGTAGCAAGTCTAGCAGCATCCCTGGCCTCTCTACCCACTAGGTTCCAGCAGCCTTCCCAACCCAGCTGTGACCATCAAAATGTCTCCTGACATTGCCCATGTTCCAGGGAACAGAATTATCCCTGGTTGCAAACTGCTGCTCTGCACCTCACCTTTTTCACTATGTGAATCATTTCACACTTTTCTCTTCTGATTTTGATTGCTCTGTAATGTATTTAACCACTTTGAGTATTTCAATGATATCTGCAATCTAATCAAGATTAAAGAAAATCAAAATGATCTTCTGATGGTTACCTAGCCAGAAGAGAAACAGGAACTCAGTGCGATTACTACTGTAAATCTTCCTCCTCGTAGAAGCAATGGTGGATTTTAATAAAGGGATCCACATATTGCAGAATATGTTTTTGGAAAACAAAACCAAACAAAACTTTATTGAGTATCTACTAACTACAGGGAATAATGAGATCAGTCATGAAGAAGAAGAAATATTCATTCTCACAATTTACTTCTTAAAAACTTATTTTTACAGTTGGGGTAGGTAAGAGCTTTCTAAGGATGATTAAATAATAGCTGATATCACAGTCATTTTGAAGCTGATTAATGTTCTAAAAATATAAACCAGGTGGGGAGAGAAATAATATGGCTATACAATAAATACTTGCTTCAATTTTTATCATTTGTATCTAATTACTATGCCATAAAACAGTTATTTTTTACATTTTTAAGCATGCTTCAGATGAACACTTGGATAACTTAATGGAGTCTAATAAAAGTGTACTTCATCCTCACAAGTCATAGTTCACAGTACAGGTTATGGGACTTGAGTAATTACATAGAACTATACTAAGGTATCATCTATCTCTCTCTAAAATGTATATACCTTATCTGGGGATCTCGCTCACAATTCTGATTTTGTAGTTCTGAGGTGGAGCCTGAGATTCTGTATTTCTGAGCTCCCAGCTAATACAATAGTGCCAGTCCAAAACAGCTCCATGAACAGCAAGAGCCTCAGCTTCTTTAACCCAAGGGTTACTTCCTACTTTCTCATGAGCATCTTGGTTGTGCCCCAATTTTGAGGAAGATGAGCATATGATGTTAGACTCAAGATTTCAGACATAGAATGTCATAAACACTCTCTTTAGTAAAAGATATTGGAAATTCTTCCTATAGTAAAAGAAACACAAAGAGGAGAAGGCAGTTTCCAGAGCTGAAGAATCCCAACAAAGGCAAGCCCTGGAATGGGAGGCTTGAGAGCTGACCATCTGTGAAGCCTCATCAGGGGAAACAGGCAAAGCCTCCCATTCTCTAGGTAAGGGGCCATTCCAGCTGCAGCCAGAATCATGAATGTATAAAGGAGTTACAGAAGCTCCAGGGTAGACCAGCATAGGCACCAAACTGGGGGAAAATATCAAGGGCTACTTCCTTCATAGTTTATTGTGCACAACCAAATATAGTAAATTAAATAGCCATATTCCAGGGGAAGGGGGGGAATGTGTTTTCAACAATTGCCCATTTCAGGATATTCCAATTACATAAAACAAAACTTTATTAAAATATATAAGAAGAATATGATAATTATATGAACTACATGTAAAAATATACATGTAAGAAGATACTCTATGAAGTAACTATGTGGTTTGCCTTACTCTTTCCTTAAACTGTTAGAATCAAGAAGTGGTATTCAGAGTAGCCAGAATCTCCCCAAACCGCCTCTTGAGCTTCTGTCTTAACCTGCCCCATGTTTTTCTAAGAATTCTCAACTATATATGCAACACAGTCTAAAGCTACAAAAGAAAAAAATATTCCTAGATGTGCATATCTTATTTTTCTGACTAAATTATTATTTATTAGCATGAAGCAAAGTAACCACTAACACAAATATATGTTCTATTACTTCTGGTATCACTGTGCTATCATTAGACCGCAGTGGACAGGATCTTTTCTCAGCATTCGTTCCTGCATTTATATTTCTGCAGCTAAGGCTAAGGTATACACATCGTTGTGCACAGACCATGAACAGTGGGAAGCCAGGGTGGAGGGAACAGAGAGAGGCATGCAGGGGAGCATCCCGGACGTGGAAATGCTCTGGTGGTGTGTGACTGTTTCCACTTACTACTTCCAGCAGATGACACAACTAGTCATTTATCTGAAGGGTGGGCTGAGCTGGGTATCCCTGCCTTGTCCTGATTGCTTCAGGGTTGTGACACAGCCCCTACCCTGACTCCCCTGGGCCTCCACCACTCCCTGTTTTGTAAGATAAAGACAGTTCACAAGAAGATCCCTAAAGTGCCTTTCCATCCTGTGATTCTGTGACTCCAGTGCCTTTCATGCTGAGGGAAATGTGCATGAGAGTGTGTCCTCACAGCCCTCATCCCAAATGGAACACAATTAAATAATAAAATGTCAGTTTCAACTGCATGGTGTAATTTTTTAAAATGTATCTTAAGACAAGAAGATTGTCCTAAGCTTTCATAGACATTAATGTTTTTTAAGAAAGAATTGTTCTTCTCTCACATGGTGCCAAGAAGAATAATTTATCCCTGGACTTCTTTCAGCAGCTTCCTGGTACTTTGCTCCACAGTGTCATAATTTCCTCACAGAGATGCAAGGACTCTGAACTTCATGACCTAGAAACTAATCCTTAATGCTAATACTGAAGATAACAAATTTAAAGTTCAATTTTCTATCACTTTGTTTTTTTCAAGTTCTTAAAATATATATGTGTATTTAATGTTTTGGAAATATAACTCTCCTTTTACTAACTTATTTTAATCTCTTGCATATTGCTGTTACTGATAGAGTTGATGATACTACAAAACATTACTTAAATGGTTGAGTTTGAAGACAAAACTCCAATTGTGTCTACTTGAAAACCTACGCCCTGATTGAACTGAATATTTTGGTGCATTTCCCTCTTTCTTTGCATACTGTCATGCTGCTAATGTGATACATACCACCCAATGCTCTAACATTTCATTGACATATCTGTGTGATGGGGAAATTATATTAAATTCTTATCAAGTTGTCATTGCAGTAACATCCAACAGGTACAGACAAACCAGCCTCTTATTTTCCTTCTCTGATCTTTATGGAAATTCCAAGTCTCCATGGATCTAAATGGGTAGGTCCTCATAGCAGCTGGCCTGCAGGCCTTTTGTGAGGGGCTGCAATCTCAAATGCTGTAGCCAGCTTACACTGGAGAAAGGCCAACAGCTCTTCCAAGTTGAATGAATTCTTATGAGGAGATTCTTTTACAGCTCAGGAAATTCCGTTTGAAACTAAACTATTGGTGACTTTGGGCTGGGATTTAGCTCAGTTGGTAGAGTGCTGCACTGCAGTCTCTGAGGTCCCGAGTTCGATTCCCAGCACCGCAAAAATGGGAGAAGGGTCTGACAATCCACTCCCAAGGCAATCCTGAAACAGTGAGCCATTGAGGGTCACTATGAGTCAGATATCGACTCCACAGCACCTAACAACAACAACAATTTGTGACTTTATTTTTCCTTTTGTTGTCACAGCCTAAGTTTTCATCCGTAAAGGACTTCATGAAGCTCTTAAATAATATAGAGAGTGTTTTCTTTTTAATTTAACTAGCATGCATTTTCAACATGCAGGAGTAGATACTATGCAGTGGAGGATAAGAAATAGAGGACAATAATGTGGCCTTTTATGCTTACATAAATTTTATGAGACATTGCTACTACCAATAAGAATATTCTGATGTCACCACAAACTCAGTTTCTGCTTCAACTATACAATTATCTCAGGCTTGTTAATAAGTAAAAACACAATGCTACTAAATGTTGGTTAATAATCACCATTTGTCTATCATAATCATGTAGTGATTAGAAATGGAACTATTGGTTATTAAATGCCAGAGTGAATACACTAATAAATCTAAGTGGACAAATATATAAGACTGATTATTGTGATTAGTGTAGCACAAGTCCTGAGTCAAAAGTTCTAAAATCTCTGAACATATAAAAGTATCCATGAGTATACTCATTCAAATACTAATGCATCATAATATTGATTTTGCTCAAAATATAAGTTTCCGTGACAATGGATTGACATAAAACACAATTTATAAATCAATATAGACATGTGAATCTACTATGTGTGTTAGATTAACCCAATATAGAAGATTCCTTACCTTCAAATTGGGGAATAAGAAAAAAACAAGTAATTAGCTTAACAAATAATTATAAAAGGTGGTAACTGCTATAACTAAAATGCAGAAGGCTATTGTGGATGAGTGGGAGGGAGGAAGGGAGCACCTAGACAGGGACCACAGACAAGGGCATCTTCCTGGGCAGAGATTTCAAGTGTGCAATCATCAGTCAAGATCCTAGTTCACTGGAGTAACAGTAATGTGCTAAGCTGAACTCCAGTCCCCTAAATCAGGAGGTATGTGTGAGAGAAACTTGAGAGCTTGTGCTCTGCAGATCATGGATGGCTCTGGTAAACCCTGCTAACTGGTTTATTTCACAAAGTATAGGAAGGAGCTAAACTATTTCAATCAGAGGACCAACATAATTGAACTTAAAACAATCTTCCCCAACAGCAAAGAGGAAACCATTGTATCTGGAGGGTACAGGGCCAGGCTGCGGGGAAGTGGTGGACCATAGCTACAGGGATGGGAGCTGAGCTAGGGTGGTTGTGGGGAAACAAATTGAAGTGGATGGATGTAGCCTTAGTATATAGTAGTAGGCTATAGTAGTATATATATATAGTAGCATATATATAGTAGGCTACTTTCTCTTTCAGTGTTACCTTTTTCTTCTCGCTAGTCCCATCCCTGCCATTTTAAGCTTCTTCTGGGTTCACTGCCTCAGGGAATCAGAAATTGTCAATTTCTGGGGTTTTTTTCCTAAAAGCTTAACCCAATAAGAAAACTATTTCAGTCGCCCTTCTTCCTTTGTCCCAAAAATTTTTACTTCAAAGAATCAATTCTACCATTAGATAGATATTATCTTATTTCTTCTTCTGAGATAACAGCAGTCTCTGGAATACTCCACATCTTCTAGCTCTTGCATAGGTTCTCATGACCCATTACAACAAGCTTTAGAAAGGCTCGTCCATCCCTGCTGCCTACCATGGTTTACTCAGCCCCCCAGCCAGGCTTTTGCCTCCCTCTCTCCACCCTGAGATCCCTTCTGCCCACAGCTGCAGTAATGTCCCACTGCCAACAAATGTTATGGAAAGCATGACTTGGAACTACTCTCTCCATTTCCGATTCTGAGTCTACTTCTGACAACATTGGTTTGTTTTTTGCAATACCCTATTTGACCTCTATACAGTGAAGGACAAAGGGATTTGTCCTAGGTACGCTTCCCTGTACACCTACATTCCCTAAGAGGGTAGGAGGCTCCGAACATCATCTCTTTGCCAATGGCTCTCAACACTACACGCATCTCCTGTATCCAATGGCCTCATGGACAGGTCCATGCGAGCCCACCAGAATTTCAGTGCTCCTCCAAACTCTTCAGCTCCTCTCAGTATCAGCACTCAGCTACCCCTCCAAATTGTTCCAAACCAAGACCTAGAGGAGGCTTCAGTGCTTCCCTTTCTTTCAACATCCGACTCTATGTTGAGAGCATGTTCTTCACTTCACCTCAAGTCTCCTGTGCAATGACTATTGTGGGACTCCATATTCATCTTTTAAAAGAACACAATTTATTCCTTTCCTGCTTCCAACTTTCTAATGACTTCCTCTCACATGGAGAATGGAAGCTAAAGTCCTTTCTCTGGTGCTGGTGCCACTTAGGACCAGAATGGAGCCTGCCTACCTCACTTCACCCCCCCACCTCAAGCTCCAGCTGCTCGGACACTTTCCCAGTCTTGCTCTGCTTTGAGGCTCTTGGTCTAGGTATTTCCTCCCCCTGAACTCTCTCCTCGGCTCTTCTCACAGCTGTTTCCTGCTTATTTCATTCAAATTTCATCTGCCCAGAGACCTTCCATGGTCATCCAGTCTAAACAGCCAGACCGTACAGTCCCTGTCTCTTCATTGAGCCTCTGATCCTTGGTATACCTCCTGGGCTTATATTTTCTAGTACTTGTTAGTTTCTGGTCATCTCCAGGGCCCTCCCTCCCCACAACATCCCAGCTAGAATGCAGGGCTATTAAATCAAGAATAGCAAATAGGCTATATATTGACATACAGTCAGTGATCCCTTGGTATCCACTGAGCACTTGTTTCTGGACCCTCTGAGGGTGCCAGATTCTAAGGATGCTCAGACCCCTAATATAAAATGCCATAGTGTTTGCACAGAACTCACATCTAGTCTCCAATATACTTTAAATCATCTGTAGACAACTTTATGGGCTGGGGTTTATCTCAGTTGGTACAGTGCTTTTCTCCACTCACTGAGGCCCTGGGTTTGATTTCCCAGCACTGCAAAAATGGGAGAATGATGTGGCAGTCCACTCCTGAAGCAATCCCAAAATAATCAGCCATTGAAAACCCTGTGAATAGCAAACAAGCACTGACATATTGCAGGGTATGGCACAGTGTCAGGGAGTGTTTCATTCTGTTGTAAGTAGGTTCACTATGAGTTGGACTCAACTTGAAGGCATCTAACAACAACAATTAGAAAACTTAGAATACCTAAAACAATACAAATGCTATGTTAATGGTTGCTATACTGTATTCTTTAGAGAATAATGACAAAGCAGTCTAGGGATACTCAATGCAGAGGTGATTTTTAAAAATGTTTTTATCACCATTGGTTGCATTGGCAGATATGGAAGCCATGCACATGAAAGACAACTGAGACCCCAGCACCTGGATCAGTGCCTGATCCATAATGCCCTCAATACTTCCTGAGGAATTCAAGGGGTAATGACTGCTAGGATAAATTCATCCTAGTACAGAAATGAGAGAGCATACAGAGACTGTGCTGAGAACAGACAGGTGAGAGGACCCAGAAAGGCTCAAGGAGCCCAGCTGGCCTTGCACAGCAGTGGCACCCACAGCTGCGAGGCCCAAATGGATTGATTAGTTCCTTGCCCCGGATACAGCAGGCTCATGGGCTCTGTGTTTGCATCAGGTCCCCTTTCTCCCTCAGGCCCGATGGTGTGGAGCAGAGCCAGGCCTGGCTGATGCCTTCAATGGATCTGTGTTCAGCTCAGGTGCTCCGAGAGTAGAAGATCCAGTTCTTTTGTAGGTCCTGCAAACATGGCCCTCTCTCCTTCTGGATGAGACATTATCTTTATTCACTATAATTTCTCCAATGCTGTGTGTTGTGCAAACATTCCAGAACACCCACTGGAAAGTCTCAATGTCCTTGGCTCCAATGATGTGCAAACTATGTCTAGACCACGGTGAATTATCTAACAAGAATCCTGCGGCCTGATTTGGGGAAAGGCCCCTCACAGGCCAAAAATTCTGAGACATATTTGGGAAATCTGAGAGGAGGATCTTCACTGAGTTTCCCAGGAAACAGTGCTAGGAAGGCACAAAACCTCTTCCCATTCACTGCAGCACAGTGTGTCAGAAACTGTGAGGCAAAGGATGCCCTTGCAAGGGTCCCCTTGACACAGCAGCAGATGGAGGTGTCACTGTTCCTAAGCTCTTGCACTGGAATTAGTGGGATGCACAGCAGGTCCGTGACTTCTCAGGGCAGTTACCAGGGGCCAAATAGGATGTTCACCTTACTGAGCAGTGAACAAAGAACTGAGGAATTCCCGTAGCCCCCCATGCTAGGGAAGGTCCCAAGGTGGTCTCAGATGGGGACCTCTTTTTCTGAGTCAAATTCAGGATAAATAAGGACTTTACTCAGCTGGGTTTTCTCTAGGCCTATTTCTGGGTGACATCTGTCTATGGAGACAGCCTTGGGGCTGCTGCGGGGCACTGGCTCCGAGTTTGTCAACTGCAGCTCCATTGCACTCATTAACTCCAAGGCTCCATCTCGCTCTGTCACCTGAGCTACCACTGCTCATATCACTCCCTCAGTAGTTTATTTTTTGTTGAATTTTACAAAAGTGTCCATAAGGAACAGATTGAAAACAAAATCCAAAGGGGAAATCAACAGGTCCTTCAACACAGATAGTTCGAGGAGTGTCGGGGTTTTAGCTCTAGCCCGGCTAAAGTTAGGGCCAAACCCTCAACATAAAACGTGGCCGGTGTCGGGAAAGAAGGACCTCAGGAGACCTTCAGATGGTTGGAGAAGATCAGGGAAGGTTTATTGGAGTGCTCCCCTTATGGAGAGCAAGGAGCAAGCAGCCTCTATAGAGCAAGGCTCTATCCCTTTAAGTACTGGCTCTATGCCTGCAGCAGTGCTGGTACAGCTCAGCCTTAAAGGCACAGCCACAGCCGCTGGTGTTCAGTTGAGGTCCCATGGTCTTGACTCTCACGGCTCGCCTTCTTTATCCCGCTCCTTCCTTCCCAAGGATGGGAGGAGTTGGGAGGCTCTTCGTGGCTTGCTAGATGCCTTCGGCTCTTCGGGGCCCCTGGGCTTGATCTCGCCAGCTTGCTAGATGGTCTTGCTGGAGTAGGGAGCGCTGGTCCAGGTGATGAGGTTCAGGAGATGGTCAGAGAGGTGAGGATCAGAGGAGTGATATGGGGTCCAGGAGCCCTGCTTTTATAGGGTCCTGGAGGGGTCACATGGTGGGGTTCAGCCAATTGGGGCACACAGCTGGCAGGTACAGGGGGCAAACAGACATAACTGCCAAGTAGAGACAGTTACTACCTGCAAGGTGGTGAGGGGAGCCAATCAAAATTAAGGTGGTTAAGGCTGGTCAAGCTGGCCGGGGGCCATCTTTGCTCACTCGATGGGAGGGGCTGTTTTGAGTGAGTGAGATGAGCCCTGGGGTCAACTAGGGGTCAGCCCCTCAGGCTGTTATGAGGGACCCTAGCTGAGAAATATTATTTTAAAAATCCCCAACAGAGGAGTTCTGGCCTGGGGGAGCCCTCTCTATGGGAACGATCAGCAGTGATGGAAAGAAATGTCCTATTCCTTTAGCGCCTAGCACAGGAGCCACTAGCCAGGGCTGGCCCCTGAGTGCTGAGAATGTGGCTGTTGTCATCGATGGTCTGAATGTCTCAGTTTACTCTAGCTGATTTCATTTAAACAGCCACAGGTGACTAGCTGCTACAGAATTGGACAGTACAGGCCTAGCACACCCTCACGGTCCTGTAACTGTAGCCTCTACATCCACGGATTCAGCCACCTATGGACTGAAAACAGTCAGGAAAAATTGGCTTCTGCACTGAACATATACACACACTTTCCCCTTGTCAGTACTCCTTAACAATATACTACTACAATTATTTGCATTGTATTTGGCATTCGAGATAGTCTAGAAATGATTTAAAGTATACGGAAGGGTAGGCATAGGTTCCATGTAAATGCTGTGGCTTTTACATACTGTATTTTATACAAGGGATGTGAACATCCATGGATTTTCACACCTGCAGGGCGTCCTAAAACCAATCCCCAACAGATACCAAGGGACTGCTGCACAGGCATTGGCTGAGACCTAGGCTCCCTGGTGCAGGCCTTGTCACTTAACCTCTCAAGGCTTCTATGAGCTTGTTATAAAGTGCATATTAAAATAGAATCAATCATGAGGCTTGATGAATCGGCCACATTAGGGACTTCCAGCCTGACTAGCACCTACTTGGCACTCAGGGACAGGGGCACACGATGAAGACAACTGTGCTGGTGCTAACTGCGATCACTGAGCCCCAGTCCAGATGCCCCCCGGGGAAGTGTTTGGACAAACAGATGCCAGGCCATTAGGCAAGAAAGAGGGGGCACCAAGCAGCTTGGGCAAGGAGGAAGGTGAAGAGGTCTCGCACCAGGCTGGCCTGAGAGCTCCTGCTTGGTCCCGACAGCCTCCTTGAGGACAGTGGACACTCAGTGCTGGTGGGGGTCCCAGAACCTCATGGGCTGTTTGGCCAGCTGTCCCCCCAGGCTATGTCCAATCCACATAGCAGGGGCAGGGGTCCTCTGGGGCTATGTCCATCCCACTAACTCTAATTCAAACCCATGTATTTTGGACATAATTAGCACATAATCAGGATCAAAGCATATATTTGCATGAATCATCAGAGGCAGATGTCTGGATCCACTCAAGAGATGTAAACCACAGCTTAAGGTAAACAGGGGAGATTAATATCAAGAAAATTGAGCTGTTTCTTAGGAATCAGGACAGAGAAGGAGCAGTTGAGATGGAAAGAGCTCAAAGAGCACCTGGAGTTATAAGCAAGGATCTAAGGAGGGGCCTGCCTGGAGGAGACTCCAACCTTGAGGCAGTGTGAGCCCCTGGATTGAGGCAAACCATGCTGGGTTCCCTGCGCCAGAGCTGAGCCAGGGTGGCTGAACAAATGATTATACCCTGTGTGACACAGGCAATCTGAGGCTGACGGACAAGCAGGCATGAGGTCCACACCCCTGGTGTCCATGTGTAGAGCGCCACAGGAAGCAAACCACCAGGGCACAGGCAAGCCGAGGCTGCAGGCCATGTGTAGAGTAAGTGAAGCCCAGGCTCCACAGGGACCCAGCACACATCTGCATATTACTGGGGCCAAGGAAGCTCTGTGCTGCTGTGTGAAATAAATGGCTGGCGGCCAATCTGCTGGATAACCAGCCCCACTGAACCCCAGAGTGCCCTGAGTAGGCTGAGGAGAGGGTGCAGAGAGTAGGGACCTGGACCAGGGCACAATTCTGCTATCTGTAGTCCTCAGTTATGTTGGCTTTACTCATGTCAAGAGTCACAGTAATCACATTAATAGCAAAACCCTAGAGAGAGCTGCAGGTGACACATACCTAATGCTGGAGAAACCACACTGCTGAACTGTAAACCAAAGAAGCATGCTTTCAAGGAGGCTGAGAAGGAGCCACGAGAGCCAGAAAAGAAACCCTCGCCTTCCTCAATGTCTCTCTAGTACCTGCTGTAATGATCCCTCACTTCACTTGGGCCAGCTGGCAAAAGAAAACTTTGGAAAAGACCCACCTGCTTTGACACAGATCAGGCAGTGAAGGATGAGTTTGGAATGGAGAGTCAATAAACTGATAAGTGGCAAAACATGCCTATGCCAGCCAGCCCACTCACCTCACCTACACATGACATGCACGAAACATTGCCCACCACCTTCTGTGTGATCCATGAGAGGAACTGCTTTCAAGGACAGAAGGATCTGGGAAATCATCCTTCTCTGTGAGAGATGATCAGTTCAGTCAACAGCTCACTGTTAGAAGTTCTCAATAGTGCCCAAACTGAACTAAAGCTGGGTGGCCCCGGAAGGTGCCCCTAAAAACCCTTCTCTGCCTGGGCATTCCATCCAGTATATCAGACTCAGCATATCCTAGAGCCAATTTATCTCAGAGAGGGCAACAATCTGGAATAAATGCTCTGTGACCTGAAAGCTAATTATTCTTTCTATATGACATACACAGTGAGTACAAGTCTCAGTGGTAGGAATGGAAATACTGCAACACCTTTGAAATCAGTAGAGGTCAGCAGTTTGTAAAACACAACCATTTACAGCTAGGTGTATTCTCACATTTGCCTTTACTTAAATAAATTAAACAAATACTACATTTTGGGAAAAGTAATGGAGACCCAACAAATAAATAGCATGGAATAAAAATGTGCCAGGGATACCAGGTACCAGGAAGTTGTTGTATTTTTGATCTTTGTTGTTAGGTGCCATCAATCAGATCCTACTCATGTACAACAGAGTGAAACACTACTCAACACTGTGCCATGCACGTGATATTTTGAGCCCATTGCTGAAGCCATTATGTTTCTTCTCATTTTGAGTCGTGCCACATTAGCAAAAGGAGGTGCCAGGGACTTTACTCCATTCTCGTCATTAAGGTCCACTCTACTTTAAGGAAGCAACTCTTCCCCATTCATTTGTTGAATGCCTTCCAGCCTGGAGGCTCATTTTCCAGCACTATATTTGACAGTGCTTCTCTGCTACTCATAGGGTTTTCAATGGCTAACAGTTTTGGGAGTGGCTGCCAGGTCCTACTCCCTAACCTGTCTTAGTCTGGAAGCTCAGCTGAAACCTGTCCACCATGGGTGGTCCTGCTGGTATCTGAGACACTGGTGGCATAGCTTTCAGTGTCAAAGCAAAACACAAGCCTCCACTGCATGACAAGCTAACAGACACACAGCAGTTTTTGATTTTTAGACATATTAAGTGTGTAATATAATTATACCTCTCTTTTCTCTTCTAATATTTCTCCATGTTTCATTTCTAAATCATTAGGTTTTCCACATTTTCTTCTTCACTTATTTAAGTAGCACAATAAGCTTGTTTTCAACTAGTTTTAATTAAAATATTATCTATGAGCACTTTCAAGCCAGATTGTCATCATCAAAGCAAAGATGAGGCAATTTCAGAAAGAACTTGGTGCCGAATCAAATTACTTAAATGAATGCTTTAATTTTACTATATTTCTTCAACTAACTTTAAAATATGTGGGTGATTATTTTATTTGAGGATTCATGGGGTAAAAAAAAATTAGTATAAATCCAAATAAAGAGCTGACAGAGAACACAGAGGCGAGCCCTAGGATGCACTGTCCTTGCTGAGTTGCCCACACCCTCTCCTCACCCATAGGGGTTGGCTCAGCACCTACGTGTGAAGGCTAATACCCTGATTGTTCCAAAGCTTCCTGGAGCCTGCTTTCTAGAGAAGGCTGATCATAAGCATGTAAAGATCCAGGGAATAACTTCAGGGAGCAATATAAAATCAAATGCACAAGAAGGAAGAATAAGAGGGTGTCCTGGGGTAGGTCAGGGATAGGGTGGGAAGGAAGGTAGTCAGACTCATGATATTTGTTCCCAGGGACCTGAGTGACTGAACTCATGACACATGCCAAGATGGCATGCCAAAGGCCCTACAGCAGGGGCTTAAGGCTCTAGACACAGCTAGTAATCCTAGCAGGACTGGAGGAGGGTACAGTTACTATCAGGGAGGTAGGCCCACTATTCTGCTCTGGCCAATTTCAGCTATGCCAATGGCTGAAGCAGTTTGTTGAATGCTAAGCAATGGGCCCATTCTGAGCTTGTAACTACCTTCTAGAACACTCTGTGGTCCAGGGTCTTAGGAACTCCTGACCCAAGCAGTTCAAACCTGCTTCCAGAGCCTTTAAAGATCCCTTGCCTTTTCAACCCCAAGCATCATGGAGGGAAAGCAGAGTGGGCAGCAGTGGGGGCAGAAGCTGGACACACAGACCATCTACTAGGTATCCAATATCTGACTTCAAAGGCAGCAGGAGAGAGGGGCAAGTGAGGGGTGGGGACCAAAGGTGTTCCCTGCACTACTACCAAAAACAGGCCTGACTCTGAGGATTGTGGAAGAGCTGGCCAGGCAGCCTCAGGTGCTGGAAGCCATTGTGTGTTTTCTGGAAGGAGCAATGAGAGTTACCTTGGCTTTGTCCTTGGCCTTACATACATCCACTCTGTAGACAGAGACTGAGAGCCAGGAGGCAGGAAACGCTGTAGACACAGCACTGAGAGTCATGCCCTTGCTTTCTCAGACTTCACCACCCAGCAGGAAAAATCATTCACTAGTGCTGGTGCTGGTTGCACAGGCAAACAACAGGTCTTTGTGTGTAGTAAACCGGGCTGGGGGTGCCTTCACTTAGCTTGGGAGGGGCCTCGGGAGGGAATACTCCGTCCAGATGGGCTTGGGCAGAGTCAGTCAGCCTGGGGCCCCAACACGGAAACAGGTAATTATGGGGCATGGACACTCTAGAAAACAATGTTAGTCTTTAAGCTGGAAAAACCTCGAGATTTCCAGAAAGTGAAGAAAAGCCCTGAGGCAGGCTGTAGAGCAACGTTAAGGAGGCGCCAGCATGTGAAGTGGAAAATGTATGTTAGGACCACATCATGCAACCCCTGAGAAACCCCCATGGACTCCATTTCGCTCTGAGGCAACGAGAAGACAGGAAAGGGATCGGGCTGCTTCTGAAAGGGTCCCTGACTGTAGGGTGTCAAAGATTGGAAGGGGATAAAAGAGGGTGCAGAAGTGCAGGTTAGAGGGCCCTAAAAGACAGGGTGCCTCCAGCTGTGTACGAGAGAGAAGGCAGAAAGGTGATTTCACTGCGCGATGAGGGGGCGTAATAAACACCCCATAATTACCAGGGGGATGGTCATGCGCTCTGGGGAGGCGGGTATCGCTGTTCCTTCGCACAGCTGAGGAAGCAGCCGAGGCGGGCACAGCACCCAGGGCCAGCCAGGCTGAGCGTGGACTCCGCTGACGCCCACCACCGCCTCGGGTAGCAAAGGGGAGCGCGGGTCTCTGCCTGCGCGGGCCCCAGCGCTGTGGAGCCGGCTCTGCCTGGAGCTGCTCTGCCGCAGGGAGCTCGCACCTGAGGGATGAAAGGTGTGGGAGAGAACCCGAGCTGGCGCGGGCGGGGCTCGGGATTGATGCCCAGCTCCGATTCCCAGCAGCAGCCTCCTAAACCCTCTGCAATGCCGCCACCTACCGTCCTGCGCAACCGAAGCACAAGCAAGGCCCCCTGGGCCGCCTCAGAGCCACAGCTCCAGTCTTGCATTTGGAGGATGAGGGTGACCTGGGGGATGGGGGGGGGGGGAGGTGGCAAGGGAGGGAAGAGATCAGGCGCAAGAAGGGTTCGCTCTGCAGACCTGAGCCTGGCACTGGGACTGCACACATGAGCGCAGGGGACGCCCCCTCCAGGCTGAGATCGCCTGGCAGCTGGGCTGCTTTTCTGGTGGATTTAGTCTTGTGACCAAGAAAGTGGCTGATCAGTGGCAACTGTCAACCTGGGGGCGCTGACCCAGGTGCTCAGGCCAATTCATGAAACAGAAAAGACCAGAATCTCAGTGGCTAGAGACAGCCTTCATTTCTCACACACGCATCCAGGGTGGGTCACTCCAAGAAATGTTTAGGGACCAGGTTCCTTCCCTGTCTGTTGTTGTTGTTGCTGTTGTTGTTGTTAGGTGCCATCGAGTTGGTATTCAACTCATAGCGACCCTACCTACAACAGGTGAAACAGTATTGTCAATGCTTCTGTGCCATTCATAGGGTTTTCGATGGCTGAGTGTTTTTTGGGAGTGGGTTGCCGGTCCGTCTCCCAAGCCTACAGCACCTGGTGTTCCCAAGCAGTCTCCCATCCAAGTACTACCCAGGCCTGACCCTGCTTAGCTTCTGAGATCTGACAGGATCTGACGCCACAGTCACCTTCAAAATAGGGAAGGTCAGGGTGAGTAGTTGTGTGGGCTGTGCTGTTAACCCGCAATCGGTGAAATAGCTCCACACAGTGCACAACCCTGGGCTCCCTTCATACTTGGGAAAAGGACAAAGAGGTAACGGGTAGAAATCTGAACACATTAGTGGAGCTCCCGGGGGCCACCGCAGCATCCTTCTTTTCAAGCATACAGCACTTCCGGTTGCTCCCGCACCCTCACTCCAACTGGTGCAGCCTCAGGTCCGCCCCTGGAGACATACAGTGCAAAAGCAGGGACCCCTTGGCAACTTAGCCCGGTCAGGCTGGGGTTGGCAGGCAGCTTAGTGGCTCTTGGCACTGCCACCAAGCAGCCAGAAAGGTGAGGCAGCTGTTCTCCTACTCATGGGTCTTTCGGCAAGGACAAGTTTACAAGGACAAGGAAACTGCACCAAACACTGCCCTTGGGAAAGAGCGGGAGGCACACCCCACCACAGAGCCCCAAGGACAGATTCCTACAGGGCAGGATTGCCAAAATCTGCCATCCTGGTGGGAAGGCCCCCTCCGGAGGATCTACCAACACTCTCAGAGAAGGAATCCAGGCTATTTTTCTCAGATTCACTTGGAACTGCCCTCTTGTTCTTCCCTGTTTGTGAGGCAACATTGTCTGAATTGGGTGTTGGGAACTATTGCTTCAACAGGTCTATATAATCTTGGATCCCCCTTTTTGCCTGTCATAGACTGAATATCTGTGACTCCCCTCAAAATTCATGTATCATAATCCTAATCTCCAATATCATGATATTAGGAGATGGGGACTTTGGAAGGTCATTAGGTTATAAGGGTGGCGCCCACAAGAATGAGATTAGTACCCTTATAAAAAGGACTTTGGAGACTGCCTCGTATGCCAGAGAAGGGCACAGTAAGAAGATGACTGCCTATTAAGCAGGAAGTAGGCTCTCACTGGACACCAAATCTTTGCTCTTGGACTTCCTGGTTTCCTGAGCTGTAGGAATTACATTTCTGCCCAGTATAACAGGGGCCTAAGGATTAGAATTTCTCCAGGAAACTCCTGGGTAAGGATAGGCCACCCACAAGAGCCCTAGTGCCACCCTTATCTCACAGTTCGGATAATTTTTCCCACAGCTAAATCTACATGCATGTATTTGCTGGCTTTGATTTCTTCTTTTCTATAAATTATAACATGGCTACAGGGCAAGGTGGAGAAAGAATGAGAATTTTTCTCTCCCCAGGTCTGGTCAAAACTGTAAATAAATCCATCTCCTTTCACCAATTTTTGAGATTAGGCTATCATTTCTTTGGCAATATAATTCCTCCTAAATCTCTGTGCGTTTCTGATCTTTTTTGCTTCTAAACAGTTTGGTTTAGCTATAACCACACCAAAGTATTTTCTTAGGCAGGTGAAGTCTCTTCCTATTTCTTTTTTCGTTTGGCTTTCTCATCCCTTTGCCCATATCAGTGAGAGGGGGCCGGGGGAGGGATGTCCAGACCCTTAGTATGATCATTGCCACATAGCTGAGTCATAGTAAGGCTTTTATTTCCATTTCTTATTTCTTCTTTTTATGTTGGAATTTCTAACCTTTCAAGAACCCAAGTTTCTGAACTCTCTCCTCATAAATCAGCTAGAATTCTCCTGAGTTCTTCTCTTTCTTTAAATAGCAAGCCTATCATAGCAAATGACACATTCACACTTTGATTTCTTTCCCAACTGCTTTTGGTAGAATTGCTGATTCATAAGCCTCACAGTCTATCTCCAAAGACATTATAGATGATAATTACACTAAATATTTCCACCAAATAGCTTAGATCACCATCTTCTTTGCTACCCACCACCTGACTCTAAGTCAATGTCAGAAGATTCTTTCTACAGTCCTCCCTTTTGAAGGGCCAATTTTATACTAGCCCTGATAGTCTATTTTTATACCAATTATCAAATATTAACACAATAAATGTTTCTTTCTTCCACATAAGACAATCCAATCAGAGTTGACTGGTTCTCCTTCAAATAATGTGTCAGAGTCTCAGATTTATTTTTCTGTGGTATATCCATTTTTAACACACAGCCTCCAAAGTTACCACTGAATGGGGGCAGAGATATCTATCAAGGCCTCCACATGGACAAGTACATGGTTTAGTATTTGTAATACAGGCAGACCATTCACAATGAGGAATCTTTCTGATGCTTACATACCAATAACAATCATAACATGTTTGTCTTTCATACAACAACCTTTTCTGAGTGTCTGCTGACTGCTAAACATCAACTAAGGTAGGAACTGAGAGTGTAGCACTAAAGAAATTATTTCAGTCCCTGCTCTTGGTTATTTTCACTCTAATAGAAGAGAGAAATAAGCAAATAATCACCTATTTAAATAATAATAGATAAATATGATAAATTATATGCATAAGAAACACAGGACAATGTAAGAAAACACATGGACAGACCTCATTTAGGGGTCAATAGATGCCATAAAGAACAACACTGGTACCTGAAAGATTAAGAGTTACTTATGTAAAGATGAGGAAGTGTCAAGGTCTCTGGCCTTTACAGTTGCATAGGAAAGAATGCCACCCTGAGATATGGAACATCATGTTTATGTATAGAAGGCTAGAATGAGAAGATCATGACATCATTTTAGGACTCTAAACTTCCTGTGAGCCATCACATGGAGAGGTCAAGTAGGCTCAGCTCACTGGAGAGGAGGACAGCAGTGCTGGAACACTGTGTTACCAGAGAGGTTTCTAGGATCTTCCTTGATCCCTGTGGATAGGGTCCTTATTACAAGGTTCTTGGCTCCACAGGTCAAGAGTGATACACAAATCCATACAAAATACAGAAAAGTAAAAGCTTTATTTAGAATAGTGGGGAAAATAACTGGGAACAGTGAAAGGGGTAAGGAGAAACAAAAGTAAGAGGTAAAGGTAACACAGTCTCTGCATACACAGAGGGAAATTCTGAGAGAAAGAGAGAGAGAGACAGAGAGAGAGAGAGAGAAGAAAGAGCTCAGAAACCCACACGTGGGGATTGGCTAGGAGTATATCTAGTGTCTGGGGCTACATTGGTGACCCTAGATTGAGTGGCACTAGGACTTCACCTGATGATTGGGTCTTTCAAACCTAGCAGCCCTCCAGTGTTTGGCTAGTTCAGCTATGCCCCTGGTTGGCCCCTAAATTGGCACTGCCAAGCATTTCCCTGCCCAATCCCCTAGGGGTAATGTATCTATTTGTTTCTGGTTGTTTTTTGCCCAATGACAGGTAAGGGTCAATAGAAAATAAATACTGTCACTTTAATTGGATATGTTGCTCAGATAGTTTTTTCCTCTCTCTGCCAGGGAGCCCTGCTCCCTATAACTGCCCATGGCTCCCTAGTCCCCTTTTCTCCAAGTTCTTTCAATTGGAATATGCCTTATTGATGCTTTATTTTTTTCTCAGAATATGCCTCACCCTGTTGCTATGGTTTGTATATTCAATGTCACCCAAAGGCTCATGGGTTAAAGGTTTGGTCTCTAGGGTGGTTCTCTTTGGAGTTGGTGGGATTGAGAGGTGGGGCTTGGTAGGTCATTAGAGATGGGCCCTTGGAGGGGATTGTGGGTCCCCAGCCCCTTCCTCTTTCTCTCTTTTGCTTCCTGGCCATGAGGTGAGCGATTTTACTCTGCCATGTGCTTCCACCATGATTGCCAGATACCCAAAGCAATGGGACCAAGTGACCATAGATTGAAACCTCCAAAACTGAACCAAAACAACTCTTTTCTCATTGTAAGTTACTTATCTCTGTTACTTTATTATAGTAATAGAAAACTGACTGACACACTGCTCCTTCCCTATATTCATCACCCATGGAAAAAAATTCCCAGAATCCATCATTACCTACCCATCATTCAGTACCTGTCATGTCTCTAGGAGGCTTAGTTTTAAAGGAGAGTATTCTTATTGGCAATCCAATGAGTTTTTCAAATAGAGAATCATTAAAATACCATCTAGAGAGGCTTCCCAATTTTAAATGTCCATTCTCAGACTCAGATGGAGGACAATAATAGTACCATGAGAAGTAGTCACAATGAGCAACTAGCCATCCTAAAGAGCCAGCAGCTCATAATAATAACAAGATAATATCCCATATGGAAGAAAGCAATGCAAAGGGACTCATTTTTCTGTTTTCCTTTGGCCTACTTTATTCAGTGCCTTAGGCACTAAGCATTGATCTTAAATTTAGCTCGTCTTGTTTTGAACATGTATTTTCGCTTAAGAAATGAATGTTCATTGTAGGTTCTCAATATGAATACATTAGTAGGAGTGCATGGATTTTAATTCATTTGATGATGACTTTGCTAAAGCTTAGAAACCTGTATCTTTGAATACTTCAGAAAATTATTTGAAATGACTCTTCAGATGAATTCAAATACATAAAAAGCAAACCAGTTGAAGGTCATCTTACAAAGAGCCAGCGCTAACAGCAAAAATTAAGAACAGGCATCTATTTTAATTTTTCAGGTGTGTGTTGATGAGGAGAGTTAAAACTGTTTTAATTGCTAATCTTTCAAAGGAAGGAACACACCTTGTTAATTAAATTCACTGGTGATGAAAATGTGACGGTGGATTAATCACTTCTAATGGCAGAAGTTTTTTTTTTTAAGTGAGTTTTACAAATAAGAACTGGAATTAACCAAAAGGGAATTCTGTTTTTAGAGAATGAACACATATATACATATGCATGCATACACATACACACACACACACACACACACACACACACACACACACACACAAAGTTAAACTCTCCCACTACATACATTACAGGATGTTATACTTTTTAAGTTTTTTTTTTTTTTTTGAGAGCAAAGTAATCATTGAGAAATGGCATCAGGAATTCACTCTTTGAACAAAGACTTTCTAAGAAAGACCAAACACCTGCTATGCACATATAAATCAATGGCTTGTATCAGCCATTGTGGAAGGTAAGAAATAAATAAATAAACCTCTTCAACTATATTTTTTCACTATTTATGTTTCTGTGCAGTCTTATATATCAATCATTAGAGATCAAAGGGACTTTCTCTTGCACTCCATAATGCAACATCCAAAAACCTTAAGAGAAATGAGGATTTGCCTAGATCATTTTATTAATTGAAAATGCATTAGATGATCAGGCACGAATAAGGTATATAGCTACAGAAAGCATCTGACTTTTCAGAAATAAAACAGATGGGAAGTACATAAAGTGAAAATTATGTAATCAAGCTTATAAACAGGAAAATAGCTGACTCCTACACTGGAAGTATTATCATTATCAACATCTAGAGTTGTCAAGCTACAAGTGGAAGTAAGAGGTGATCAGGGCAGAGGGGTGCAGTCATTGCATGGTTAAGGATTCCTACCTCATTCCTTTGAGAGTACAAAGTTTCTGTAAGTGTCTGGGATATAGGTCACAACTGATCCCAATCAGAGAACCCAGCAAGACCACGAGAACCAGTGGCCCATTGCCAAAATGAAAACTGTGCTTTACTGATTTCTTCCTGGAGCCCAAGGGCCTAATTGGAAGCAGGAGGTATCAAAAAGGAAAAAAGAAAAAGAAAAAGAAAAGGAAAAAGAAGAAAAGAAGAAGAAAAAACAAAGAAAGAAAGAAAGAAAGAAAAAAGAAACCAACATAGGCTTCCAAATCAGTAGCCACCATCCACAGTTTACATCTTCTGGCTTGTGTGCATGGACATAGATCCAACTACAAGTGTGAAAACCCACAGCACTGCCAGTATGTGGACAATCCACCAACATTTTCTACTTTCAGTCCACTGCTGTTAAGGACTGAAAAGAAAAGGAACTATAAGTGCCTTGTCTTTCCATTTCTTTTCTGTCTTTATTTTCAGCACAAGTGGTTGGCTAGTACTGCATGGTAACAAAGGCTAGAGGAAACGTTAAGATTCTCTGGCTGTTCAGGATTGTTGTTGTTGTTAGGTGCCATCCAGTTGGTATCTGACTCATAGCAACCCTACGTACAACAGGCAAAACACTATTGTTAGTGCTTCTCTGCTGTTCAAAGGGTTTTCACTGGCTGATTATTTTCGGGAATGGGTTGCCAGGTCCTTCTCCCATTCAGGATTGGTAGAACCTAAATGCCTTCTTTCTGCACTCAGAGCACATTCTGGCTCCCTCTCCTGGCTGTAAGCTCCCTGCTCACCTGTCACAGAGGTAATCTTCTTACCTGATGACCCATGCTGAGTCTCACTGAAGTGGCAGCCTGGTAGGTTGACTGGAATTCCATCCTCATGCAGAGCGTGACTGGGGCAGATCAGCAAACACACAAGCTGAGCATGTCTCTTCTTCTCACCAATTCCCAGATAAATTATTATGAGTCTCAAGATAGCAGTGGCACAGCATGGAACCAAGCACAGGAGCTTTGGCAGAGCAGGGCCCTTGTCACTGCGGCAGTCACACTTCCGTGATATAGCTCCTTGGGGAGAATTGATAATCACACTCTGTGTAGAGTTGGTAATATTCCTCTCCATTCCCTCCTTCTGGGGTCCAGGCTGGATAGAAGATTCAATTGACATGAGATTAACAAGACACAAATGTAATACAAGTGCAGCATGGCTCAGGAACCCTCACAGGGATATGCAGACCCAAAGAGGCAGCTAGTATCTTAGACTATGAAACTTGAAAAAGCAAAGGATTAAGTCTGGGCTAATTAGCTAGGTGGGGCTAGAGTTCAACTCAGTTGATGGAGTGCTCCTCTGCATTCTCTGAGGCCCTGGGTTCCATCTCCAGCACCTTAAAAATGGGAGAAGGACCTAGCAGCCCACTCCCAATACAATAGCCATTGAAAACCCTGTGAATAGCAGAGAAGCACTGACTTAGTGCCGGGCATGGCACAGTGTCAGGGAGCAGGTTCCTATAACAAGGTTTGTTTGGAAAGATTTCTTTTGACATTAACTTTTTGTCTTTGCCCATAAAAACATTATTTTATTGGGGGTATATCTTTCACATGAGAATTTCATCTCCTGCTATAAGAAACAGTGTGAAGATCAGCATGGTCTTGTATCTACTATTTTTCAAGAGCCTTTAAATTGTCAACAGGCCTGTATAGCATGTTTTTGGTGGCATGTCCTTCACTCTGTCCATTGCCTCTTGGAAGGTGTGGTCTCTATAAGCCAAATACTCCAGTCAAGTGAGAGAACAATGGTGCTCTCTAAGGATTTCCACCAGGCATTAGATTTGTTTCTACCTTCTCAGTGTGGCAAAGAGCACAGCCAGACTATAGGGTAGGAAAATATTGTAGCTCATCCATATCAAGAGTTTTCCTTTGTTCAGTCCTTACTAAATGTCTTCACACTGAAAATTACATGGAAGGAATGCAGTCCATCAGCCCAGCCTGCAGATGGCACCTGTGAGAGGTCATCTGGCATCTACATGGGCACTTCTTAGGAACATTCGGATCAGATAGATCTGCTGTATAGAAGTGACTACCTGGTTTAAAAAAGATCAGGATACCAAACTCTATCTGTAGGATGGTTCAACCTTATACAAGATTGGAACGAAAACACCCATAAATTTTAAACTCCATTTTATTTCATCATATTTTCTATATGCATTTTTTTTTTACAGAAGCAGTAGAGTTTCTGACACATGAGCATTGTCTCTTCTCCAGATTCTGATGTCTGTACTCTGCTTGCTGAGAATCATACAGCAGTGTTCAATAGAATAACAAGATTCAGGTACACTTAGAGAGCATCTTCCTTCCTTGTTTATTAGTTTAGGGGTTATTTATTTATTTATTTATTCTTTTTTGTTCTGGTTAGTCAGCTGGCAATGATAAAATGCACTTGAGTGCAAGCCTAATTAGAAAACCATCTTTCTTGTAAAAAACAGCTAGAATAAAATTAAAAATTAATGAATCTTTCAGCATTCTACCTCAAGTATAGGAGGAGCTCGGTAAGCATGTGTGAAATTGCATTAAGGATTTTTTTCATGCTTTTCCACTGTCAGCATTTGATTCGTTACATAGGCTCTGCTTAATACATTAGAGTTGGAACACAAAGGAACTTTGTTTGCTTGTTTCTTTCCCCAGATCTATCCCTATGAGATTTATACTTTGTATATAATTTGGAGATTTTTGAGAGGTCTTTGAAGTACACACATGTACATCTTCAGCAAGCCACACCAGAGAACTGAAAGAAGAAAACCAAATTATATGCAAGTGAAGAAGTAGCAATGATTTCTCTGCAAGTAATTGTCAATTTATCGCTGAAGACACAATCTGGGAGGAGAATGAATAGCTAAAACAATCACTGAAATGCATAAATTCACCGCACCTGCTGCAACTCTCAAATCAGGGGCTTCTTCTTAAGTTGTTGTTGTTTTGTTTTGTTTTGTTTTGTGTTTTTGTTTTTTTCAGTTCAGCCTCTTGCTTTTGCAAAACCACCCAGCTATTGTGATGTACTAGGTGGCTGGAACTGAAGTATTACAAAAGGGATCCAAAGTCTCCTAGCCATTCATTATGTTCATGATCTATAGACAGACAACCTAATCACCCAGCTTGGGGATGTGGCTCGGCGGAAGGGCAATTGCCTAACATACATGAGGCCCTCGGTGTGAGGCCCTGGATTTGATCCTTGGCACCACAAATTTACCTCTGTGGATAAAATCAAGAGGATAAAACCCACTATGATAGAGCACTTGTGGCAGGAGTATCAGGAAGTTAACTCCAAATGTGAGGTAAGATTAAGACAATCAAAATTGGACTGTCTCGCCCTGAGCAATGACGTTATGGCAAAGGCTGCTATAAACTGACACTCAAGCCCCTCTCCTCTTCCTGGACACACAGGCAGACCCCAGGTCCCAGCCTCCACTGCAGGCAAGCATGGCTGGGAGGATGGGAAGGGAAGTGCTGGTCCATGCCGGCCTTTGGAACCTTCCCCACACACTCCTCTATAACTGCACCTGTCTAGTGGCTAGTGTTCACACACTGGTATGTCATTTGGCACTTGCCAAAGATGGCAGATCCTCTACCAACTGCCACAGAGAGCCGTTCTCGACCTTGAGATGGAGTCCCATTGCCTCGGAGCCACCATCCACTGGGAGACTTCAGGGTATGACAGGGGGCATCCCTTACTAACCGAGACTTTTATCCAGAAAGAATAGTTTAGTTCATTTCATTATTCAAAATGCTTAATCAATCAAGCTTGCTTTTTTCAAAGAATGGCAAAATGGAAGCAAAAAGCATGGAAATTTTATAGCATTCATAAGATATATAGGGATAAGCTATTGATATGTTATGTGACCATATTTATAGCCCCAAATGGAGACTCGGGTTGAACTTACATACCAAGAGGTTTGCATTGGTGTAAATTTGCTAAAATATATTCACCTAGAATGATTTTGTTGCATTGTTGGTGCCAATTTCACAAGAGACAAATTCAACTTGTGGTCATTTCAAATGATATTTCCCATAAAAGTTATTATGTAAAAACTATCATATTTCATATTTGTTTTTCTTGCTTTCTCCCACTCTAAGGTTTCTCTCATTCCTCCACGTGTGACAGGCATACAGTTTTTAAATTTGTGCTAACCTCTGCCTAATCCCCCATTTATTTCCTTTTGGGCACACCGAAAGAAGAGTCCACACAAGCTCAATTCTAGGGCCTTTTATGCTATGGGATTTGAAGGGACGGGAGCTGTCTTGGAGGGTTCAGGGGCCTGGCACCTTGCTGCACACACACAGAGTTTACTTGTACCACCCCCTTGAAGACCCGATCTGAACCTGTGAAGTCTAGGATGGATTGGAAAGCACATTAGCACATGGACTTGCCTCCTTTAAAGTCATGGTCACCAGCCTCCAGTGAGCCCTTCATGTGGAATTTCATTAAACCATGTGCTCACCCACTCACTTATTGTTAGGTGCGGTTGAGTCATGCCCTCACAGGGTTTTCAATGGCTGATTGTTTCGGGGTTGTCTCAGGAGTGGATTGCCACATCCTTCTCCCATTTTTGTGGGAATCAAACTCAGGACCTCAGAGACTGCAGAGAGGCTCTCTATCAACTGAGCTAAATCCCAGCCCCATACTCACCTAGTAAACTATGCTTATTTTCTCTATCTTCGTGTCTCCTATGTCTTCTTCTCAACCTCCCTTTTAGGTAGTCCCCTGACTTCCATTCCTTGCAGAAAAAAGAAGCAATCAGAGAAGGATATCCATCCCTAGCTCTCTTCCTCCCCTTATCCACCCACCTGAATCTGTGCCTGCACACTCCCTTCCTGCTCTCTGACTATTGCAGAAGGAACACTGAGGCTGACATCAAACATCTTCACCTGATCTCCTTCCTTCTTGCTACTGCTGCTGCAGCTCCTCCTCATCCTCTTCCTTCTTTTCCTTATTCTTTCTCCTCCCGCCCCTTCTCTCCTCCCCTTCTACTCTCTCTCTCTCTCTCTCTCTCTCTCTCCCCCTCTCTCTCTCGCTCTCTCTCGCTCTCTCTCGCTCTCTCTCACTCTCTTCCCCTCTCTCTTTTTCTCTCTTTCTCTTCTGGAGTTACGCCCATCATTTTGCAAATATTCTGTTACTTCTCCTATGGAAGAAATCCATCTTTTAATGCTATTGTGTCCTTTACCTACTGAGTTGCTAGGGTTTAGCTCAATTGGTGGAGCGCTGCTCTGCACTTTCTGAGGACCCAGGTTCAAACCCCAGCACTGCAAAAAATGGGAGAAGGATGTGACAATCCCCTCCTGAGAAACAATCCCGAAAGGATCAGCCATTGAGTCAGACACAACTCCACGACACCTAACAATACCACCACCTACTACCTGACTTCTCAGCTTTCTTTATAGCAAACCTACCTACACAGTTGTGTAAGTGTTTGTTATTTCCAATTTCTCTCTCCAGTTCTCTCAAAAGCCACTCCAATCAGGTTTTGGTCCTTCCACCTGCATCAGTGATCTTCATGTTGCTAAGTCCAATAGACATTTTTCTGTCCTTACTGGAATTTTTGGTTTGCTAACTATTTACATAACCAGTGCTATTCATCTTTTTATTCTTTAGCTTTGATCTCTACTTTTTGTGTTGGAAAAGGCTTTTCCTTCTTCCACTATCACTAAAGGTTTATTTAAAATATTTCAAGTTCTTTAAGGCTTTTGTTTTTATTGCACTTAACTTTTAAAGCTATCTGAAATATATTTTAGTATATAGTGTTAGAGAGAAATCAATGTTTTTCTTCAAATAGCATATCATTTCCTCATTTTTTATCTTTCTTAACTGAGAGAATGGTTTTAATTAGTTAAGTGTGGTGTTCTGTTTTAGAGTTAAACTTCATTAGGTTTTTCCTCAGTTTTATGTAAAACTCATAGAAGCTGACCTTAGAGTTCTTACAGAATCAAGATTCTTTCTCAGTTCTAAAAATAAGCTTTCTGTAGCTCTTAATTTTTAGTGCAGTAAGATGGCACCTAACAATAAAAAACAAATTTATATATTTTAGTGGAAAATTAAAAGTGTTGAAGTCAAAAAGTAGGCATTCTGCATCATATTAAAACAAATATTTCAGACTATAGTAGTCTCATAGTTTCTTTTAAATTTGCATTTGAGTATTTCATAAGTCATTTAATCAAATCACTTTGTGAACACCATCATCTTAAATTTTTTTGAGGTACTTGGGGGATGAACCCAGAGCTTTGCACATATTTTGCAAGTGCTGTACCACTGGGCTGCACCCTCAGCCTATTTTTTATTATTTTATTTTCAGACAGGGTCTCGCTAAGTTACACAGGCTGCCTCTGGTCTCAAACTCATGATCCTCCTGCCTCCACCTCCCGAGGTGCTAGGATTACAGGCATGAGCCACCACGTCTGGTACACCACCTTAACTTAACAATCAAGTAAGTTTGAAAATATGATTTTAAGGATATTTATGCTAAGAATATTGCACAATCATATTTGAGAAAAAAGTGAACACTTTCCGAAAAATGGATAACTCAACTGCAAAACAGCATAATAATAACATAATAATAATAACTAATAACGAGTAATAACATAAGTATAGCATATCAGAATTCGCATGTTTATTAGTTACCCTGTGTCTATGATAAATATTTTTTAAAGAGACGAGTGAATAACTTGCACTTATTCCTGTGACTGCTAATGTCATTCTAGAAGGTCAGATGCATGGAAAATGCCCCACTAATAAAAATAGAAATGTTACTCAACAGAGGAACTTTCCAAGGACTCAGAGGATAGCCCAGTGATTTTCCAGGTGACTCATTCATATGTTTAGCAGTTTTTGAGATAGTATGCCAAGTACTATGATCATCTATCTCACTAGCCCACAAGGTGATGCAAAAACTTTTCTATCTAATATGATGACACAGAACGTGGCCAAATATAAACTCTATACACAGACATTGATTGCTTTCCTATTATTATTCCAGAAAAACATCCAGTAAGAAAACAGGATTCACTCACATGTCCCATAGACCAGGCACTTCTCAAGGCATAGACCACACCTGGGACTTCCTGACTCAAAATCTTAGAAGATAGAGACTTTCAAGAATTTTAAATAGACCCCCAGCTGGTTCCTTTCATCTTTAAACTTTGAGGTTGCATGATGTGGAAACAAGAGGAGACTTTGGGTAAATATGATCAAATTATTAAACCTCTTTGGGCTTCAGTTTCCTTCTCAGCAGAAGATGGATAACCTTGTCTCTAGCCTCTTTGGAAGAACACATGATGTGACCTGGGTGAGGGGATTGGTTTTCCACCCAGTGCAGTTACTCAGTTGTCATTATGTTGTTATTATTGCTGTTAGGTGCCGTCGAGTTGGTATTCAGCTCAGAGCAACCCTATGTACAACAGGGGAAACACTATTGTCAGTGCTTCTCTGCTATTCATAGGGTTTTCAATGGTTGATTGTTTTTTGGGAGTGGGTTGCCAGGTCCTTCTCCCAAGCCTACAGCACCTGGTGTTCCCAGGTAGTTTCCCATCCAAGTAACCAGGCCTGACCCTGCTTAGCTTCCGAGACCTGATAGGATCGGACTCCACAGTGGTACAGCTGCAGGCTGTCATTACTCTAAGTGTTATATATTGAAACAAAAAATATGAAATGTGGAGAATATGCTTAGAAAGAATATTCAGAATTTAAGTGCAGAAGATCAAAAATGACCAGGGTATACCTTGAAAAAAATCCTATAGCTTGAGAACCATGCTATGCTCTCTTAGGATTGATGAGGCAGAGATAGAGAACAGAAGGAGAATGAGATCTTGTAATGAAATCTCAAGGAGTTCTGATAGGGGTGGCTGGGCAGAAAGAAAGGGCATAAAGGGGCCCTCTGAAGCCACCTGCTTCCCAGGCACGATTTGAAACACGAAGATCAATATGTGAACCTCCTCTGAAACAGATGACATGGTCAGTGATCAGGAATACCCTGTACAAATGTAGACAGCAGCTGCTGCCCATGTCCAGCCCAATTTGGGGATGACCTCCTTTGAGGCAAGATCTCTCCTGTAATAAAGAAAAATTCCTGTTTTAAAACCCCAAGAAGACCAACCTAAAGTCAAAAAGGAGGCAGATTTCAGGCACTTAATAAAAACTCTCCCCAGCTGCTTTGAAGACTGGCCTTCAGCTAGATTAAAGAGAAATCAACACTCTCAGTAAATGATAAAAGCCCACAGACTATTTGGAAGGGTCACTTTTAGTTGACCAAAAACTAACAGATAAACTGACAACAAAGGCAGTTATGGTTCCTTCCTATCTCAGGCACATCCTGAGTCTGAGGTCACACAGAGTAAGCTCTTAGCCCACCACAAAGTTAAAACCAAAGGTTAATTATTTTCCCTCAGCCAGGCCAGGGAAGGCTGAACTGGATTTTCATGTCCAAAACTCACTGCACACTGATGGGCCACAACTAGAAATTCAGAGTAAAACTAGGAGAAACAATGACTCGTGTCCCTGCCTCTAGGAGCACCTGCCTTAGCTCTCCAAGGGGTGTTTCCTACTTTTACTCTGTTAAAGACTTACCTGACCCTTGATCTGGCCTTTGCCTCTTTCCTTCTCTGGAAGACGATTCCAGCCCTAGCTCTCTCTGCCTGAGGACCCAGCATCTTCTCTGATTCCTCCAGTTCTGTCACAGGCCTGCCACTGTCTCACTTCTCACAGAAGTGTAGCTTTCTCTCTGCACCTCACTCATCTGCCCCCACCCCAGACCTGCACCCTGGAGCTCAGGGCAGGCTCCACCTCTCTAATACCAATAAATTATCTGTGAGTTCCTCAAAGTTTCTTTCCAGGTCCTTTTTTAAATTCCTTCATCAACAAGATCAAGAACAATGAGGAGGGTCTCTGTGAACCTAGAAACAGTTCTAAACAGAAATATCAAGTGGACACTTTTCATAACCCAAACAAAGGAGGCTAAGGGTTACTATGAAGAAAATGTAGAAAAATTACCCAGCCCGTTCTCCCCTACAATTGCAGAAGGTGGCACTTTGAGGGCCATGTTCCTTGCTAGATAACATATCACACAGCTACAATACACTTAACACATGGAGCTCTTATCAAAATGGGAAGGCACGGCAATGGAACCAAAGAGGAATATAGAAATCTGAGGACATGGTTGTTCAGAATATGACAGAGATGGAGTATAAGATCAATGGACCAAATAGGAATTACTTAACAAATGGTAATTTGATTATTGATAAGTAATTAGAAAAAATAAGATTATTCCAAATTCATTTCCAAATGGAGTGGAAACTAAAATTAAATGATAAAAAAGAGAAGTGGGGTATATGGAATAATTATGTGCTTGGGGACATTCTGCATGTCTATAAGCCTGATGACTGGGAGCTGTGTCTGATTAATAAACTGTGAAAAGTAAGAGACAGACTGGAATGCCAGGCAGCCTTGTGTCCGACTGGGGGCAGGTTAAGAAATAAGTAGCTCAGGAACATTTTAAGAAGATCTCAATCATAACTATTCAGAAACTACGACAGAGTGTGTAAAAATTTGCAATGTTGCTGACGGAATTCTTGTGAGAAAACAAAAAAGACATCTCTCCTTCTGTCCTGAGGTTCAGCATCCTAAGAAAGTCTTCAGTGGGCTGGAATAGCCATTGGGAAGCCTCTCCCAGTCCCCTGGTGGACAGACAGGTGGGAAAATGGCCCGTGAGTGAGGCTGAACTGCAGGGCATCTGGTCACAGGTAAGGGATGATTCCAGGCACAGTGTGCTGGTGCTAAAACTCCCCAGCCAGCTCTGCTTCAAACTCCTCTCCTTCTAATCCAGATGTGGAATCAGAGGAAGGTACTGTCCTAGGTGGTGAAGATACAGCAAATTCTGCTGGAGTGTGGCTGTGTGGGTGAATGTGAGTGAGTGTGTGCCCGTGTCTTTGTGTTCATACACTGGTACGGTTCTGTGGTGAAGGATAACCTGACAAACAAGAGCAAAAGAAAAGTCAAACAAAAATGTAACATAATTTTCTGAGAATAGTTGAATTCCAGTTGATTCTGCTTATTTGTTTCTTTCCTGTTCAGAGCTGTATCTATTTCATGTATTTTTTAGGTTTCATTTTGTTTTTAATTAACCCATGCTAACTGTAAACATTTATGGGGGACAGTGTGATGTTTCCATACATGTATACACTGTGTGATGTTTGAATCACCCACTCAGCACTTCCATCCTCTCCAACATCCATCATTTCTTTGAGGTAGGAGCATTCAGAATGCTCTCGTCTGGTTATTTTGAAATGTGTATGACAATATTGTTGAAGGGATAAATAGGATTATTTCAAACTAAAAAGCTTCTGCACAAGAAGGGAAACAATCACCAGAGAGAAGAGACAACCTACACAATGGGAGAAAACATTCATAAACTATGTGTACGATAAGGGGTGACATCCAGTACTTAGGGGCTGAGCCGGAGCTGTAGCTCAGTGGTAGAGCATATGCTTAGCATACATTAGTCTGGGGATTTAATCCCTAGACCCTCCTCCCCACAAAATTCAGAACCTATAAGGAACTCAAAGAGCCCAATAGCAAAAATATCAAATAATCTGGTTTAAAAATGGTCAGGCACTAAATAGACATTTATTTTTAAAAAGGACTTATAATCAGCCAACAGTTATATGAAAAAAAAATTCAGCCACACTACTCATCATGGAGGGCTGGATTTAGATCAGTTGGTAGTGTGCTGCTCTGTGCTTTCTGAGGCCCAGGGTTCAATCCCCAGTACCAGAAAAATAAGAGAAGGATCTGGTAACCCACTCCCAAAACAACCCTGAAACAATTAACAATTGAAAACCCCATGAATAGCAGAATAGCACTGATATAGCAGTGCTGGGCATGGCACAGTGTTAAGGCATGTTTCATCTGTTGTTACACAGGGTTGCTATGAATCTGACCTGACTCAACAGCACTTAAGAACACCACTCATCACAGAAATGCAAATCAAAATCACAACAAGCTATCAGCTCACCCCAGTTAGAATAGTTTTTACCGAAAAGACAAACAACAACAAATGTTGGTATGTATGTGGAGAAATGGAAACCATTAGACACTATTTGTGGGAACATAAATTGGCAAAGCCATTATGGAAAACAATATATACTTTCCTCAAAAAATTAAAAAAAGAACTACCATATGATCAACCAATCTTACTTCTGGGTATCATCCAAAGGAAATGAAATCAGTATATTAAAGAGACATATGCACTTCCATGTTTATTGCAGCACAGTTTACAATAGTCAAGAGAGAGAATCAGCCTCAGTGTCTACCCATGGATGAACAGATAAGGAAAATGTGGTATATATCATAATGCAATACTGCTCGGCCTTAAAAAGAATGAAATTCTGTCACTGCGACAATTTGGATGATTTGGAGGACATTATGTTATGTGAAATTAGCCAGGCACAGAAAGACAAGCCCTGCATGATCTCACTTCTATGTGGACTCTGATAAAGCTGATCTCATAGGCATGGAGGCTAGAATAGTGGTTACCAAAGATGGGGACAGGAAGGGGAGGGCAGAGGGGGAGGAGTAAATCAAGAGGTACAAATTTACACTTAGGCAGGAGGAGTAAGCTTGCTTGTTTTCTTTAGAATTTATTCTTTCTGTGTGTTTTGGAGAAAAGTTTGGAAAGATGTCGGTAACCCCATGGATTGCCCCCCACCTCCAATTTATACAAAACTTGTAAGAAATAAAAATCAAATTTATACATTCACACTTCACAAAATGGTCAAGGCAGCTTTTGAGCAAATGGTTTTTATGGTTTGGCTGATCCATAATCCTCTCTCTCTCTCTCTCTCTCTCTCTCTCTCTCTCCCCATCTGCATTGGAAGATTATATTTTGTTTTCTTTCTTTCTGCAGAGCTGTTGTGGAGTAGCCGGCCGTTTTTTGGAACTGAACTCCTTCGCCACAATTCCAGAGACAGATGTGCCTCTAAGTTTCCATTTCAATAATGATACAGGTTTGATAAAACTCACGTAAGGACACCTGCCCCAGCCTTGCTTCCAGAGTGTGGGAGAGGCGCAAAGTGAGAAGGCTCTCCACGGGACTATTTGGGCCCCAGCACCTGCCTTCTTCCCTCTCTTTCTTTTAAGGGCTGAAAACTAAGGAAGTGAAGGAGCTGTTGCCCTCAACGGAGCAACACCAGGGGAACCATGATGCCCACTCTCATTTTCCCTCAGCGTGTGTCCATCTGATTTGCTGGTTTTTGCCTTCCACTGAGGATTTGAAAGTTCACAAAAATGCCAAAGAGTAACAAGCCAAAGACAAGCTGAAATAGAATTGAATTGTGAGGTTTATTCCTTCTATCAGCCCTGGGTCTTTATAATAAAAATGAATCCGGAGGATTTTGGTTAAAGTCACAGCCCACATATATTTATCTTTTCTCCCTCCCCACACTCTGCTAAAATGACATGAAGGGAGTTTTGCAAGACCTTACCCTGTAAGGAAAAATAGGAGAAGAATGTGGCAATCCACTCTCGAAAACAATCTTGAAACAATCAGCCACTGAAAACCCTAAGAGGGTCAATATGAGTCAGACCCAAGTTGATGGACAAAATCAAGGCAACAACAGCTATTGGCAAAAGATTGCAATTCATACTTTCAAAACCAAATGGCTGAGATGGTGATAGCCAACCAAAGGGAGTGGGAGGTGGGGTAGAGTGGGGCCCTGCTGCGGGACCCTGGGAAGATCACAACCACCATTCCACTCAGAAGCCTGGGGCTGCAGCACCTGTATGCACCAGGAGCACGAAGTCGGAGATGCCTGAGGGAAGCAAGTGCAAGGGCCCTGAGAGCCAGCAGGCAGAGCAGTTTCAGACCGCATTCAGCGCCTTCTCTTGCAGCAGGGGAGCTCAGAGGTTTGTTGTTGGAGGCACTCCAAGTTCATGGAAATCAAAGGAATTAGTGAAAGCTCACAAATGGACCGGGAGAAAGATCATCAGCCAGGAGCTTATCCCCCTCCCCTGCCCTGTCCAGCTCTGTCCCTCCTCGCTCCAGTCCCAGGTGGAGGACTTCTTGGAAGTTGCTAAGCAGCCCCAGAGAAAATGCATCTAGCACTGAAAGTTGGGGGCATCTAGAAGAAAAGACCCTCCCACAACTTACTCTAGAGTGATTCCATCTTTCATGGCAGACGCTCAGTAATTCTTAATGAATTCATTCATCCTATAAAGACAAAATGGTTGCTATAAATGCTGTAGGTGCTATGGATTAAAAAACAAATAGAATCACTGGATGCAGTGGTACAAGCCTGTAATCCCAGAGATTTGGGAGGTGGAGGCAGGAGGATCAAAAGTTCAAGGTCAGAGGCTGTAGTGAGACCCTGTCTCAAGATTAAAGAGTGGAGAATGAGCTGAAGTAAAGCATTTGCAAAACCATTTGCAAAGTATGCATGAAGGCCTTGAGACAGGGTACCCCCAGTACCACACACACACACAAAAAAAATGAACAAAACTCCTGCCTTGATGTAGCTTATATTCTTGTAAGAGATGGCACAGGAAAATAGTGGGCAAACTCATGATACATAATATCGCAGATGGTGTGGGTATCACAGAGGGAAACAAGGCAGGGTCAGGTGGCAGCCAGGAGGATTGGGGCAGAGGCTTTCCATTTTATGAAGAAAAGTTGAAAGGGAAGCAAATAGGACAGAGGGGCAGGAGGAACGGAAGGAACAGGGCGAAACAAAGGTGATGGACAGAGGAGCTGGGGCTGCATCATATGTGGTCCTCTGGCAATGCTAAGCATGTTGGCTTTCCTAGACCAGGTGGGTGGCCACTGGAGAGATGTAGACAGGGGACAGAGAACCAGGGCCTTGCCTTTCTGGAAGCTCGCTCTTAGAGGTGTGTGAGGAATGGACCTCCCTTTCTCCCAGATCCTCTCCCTGGCCATCTCCTCTGCTTTGTCCTGGTAGACTGCTGTCTTCCTACAGGATCAGGCAGAAGGGCTCCAGGAAAGATTGGGGCCACCATGAGGAGGGAGAAGCTGGGTCCTTCTCTCACTCTTTCTCTGATTCAGACAGTAACTTGGTGCTGTCAGAGCCTGCCGTGTAGCACCTGTATGATTCTAAACTTTTTCTTTCCAAGGACTTATTTCACAATAATATAAAATGGATACAGAAGTCTGCAGGAAAAATAAAATAATAAAATAGAAGTGATTTTAAGCACATAGAAAATGTTATTAATTTCTTATAGTACAGCTACTGGAATATGTGGGAGAAAATGATGTAGAAATAGAAAAATCATTCATTAATCAGTACGTAAGGGGTGAAGGAAAATAATTGCAAGAATAAATTAAGGTTTTTTTTTTTCATTACTGGAGGCTGAACCCAGGGCCTCATGTATACTTTGCAAGTGTTCTCCCATTGAGGCACACCCCAGCCCTTTTTATTTTTTTATCTTGAGACAGGGTCTAAGTTACACAGGCTGCTTCTGGCCTGGAACTTGTGATCCTCCTGCCTCTACCTCCCTACTTACTGGGATTACAGGTGTGTAGCTAAGAATTTTCTAAGAAAAGAGAAATATTAACCATGTGATTCAAAAGTATATTTCCATAATGTTATACTGACATTAATTTAACCCTAAATGATGTAACTTTCTTAGGCAACTTGGTCATAGAAAAACAATGCACTATGTCTAATATTAATACACAGAGAAAATGAGTAAGGGTTTTTTACTGTGTTGTATACCAGTGAAATCAGCGAGAAGGACAGAGGCAGACTCTTGGGAGCAGGTCTGGGAGGTAGACATAGGTGAAATGAAGCACTATGATTTTTTTGCAATAAGATATTTAAAACTTTAACAGCATACAGATAAACATTTCATTACATTTGAAGTTAATCAGTGGTGGGTGTAGCCACCTCATAAAGTTTCATTTTTAGGGCTTATCTTTGCAAGAATCTTTGTTCTGGTAAGTAAACAGTCATTGTTAAAAATTGAATTATGTAACTTCAAAGTTAAATAAATTACGCTCAAAACACAGCTTTTTCAGACTATTTTACAATATTTTACTGTTGAGGTTACTTACGATTGCTGTGTTCTATGGTAAAATATGATGTAATGGTGTGCTACTGTACATTTCTGTCACACTAGTAGTCTAGATTGGTTGGCCAAGGTGTATGTGTTCACACCATGGAAATTAACAAATGCTTTGAGAGCTTGATTTATTGGACTTTCATGTCCTGAACTTCATAAATTGATGACCCATTCTTTCCTGTGTCAGGGATTGAACCTAGGGCCTTGTGCATGTTAAGTTCTCCACCACTGAGTCACATCCCCACCCCCTGATGAACAAAGTTAATAAGGTGAATTAAACTCAGGCCCCATCTGTGCTTGCTCCATTGTGAATAGTGCCAAAAGTCCTGAGAAAAATTCTTACAGGATTTGAAAATTATTATTCAAGTCAGCAGATGTTTCTTGTGGATAAACAAGTGAAGTTCCGACATTCAACCTCCCTATCGCACTTTCATTTTACATAGTAACTCAAAACAGCCAGGCACCAGGTCTGTCATCCCAGAGACTCAGAGGCTGAGGTAGGAGGATTGCAGGTTCAAGGTCAGAGGCAGCTTGTGTAACTTAGCAAGACCATGTTTCAAGTTAAAACAAATTTAAAAACTGGCTGGAGTGCAGCTCAGTCCAAAGTACGTGTGAGGCCCTGAGTTTAACCCCTTAGTACCAAAGGAAAAAAAAAACATGAAATAAAATATCAACCAATATCTCTTTTAGAAATCTCATTTAGAGATGAGAACTGCATTAATTCACCAACTGCAATTATATTTCAGCCATAGATACAAGATTTTGACAAATTATCAGTAAGAAACAATTGATTATTTGGAATTTACATAAAGAATATTATATATGTCATCATTATTGTAAGTTGATTACTGCACATCATTTCTGTCAATAAAATTTTTAATAAATTTATGTACATATATGATCCCAAAAGGCAGCTGTTACAAGTATCAGCACATCAGTAAGTCAAAGTATACTTCATTGAGCTTCATTCCAACTCCGTGATCCTGCCTTTCTTCACATAAGTTTTAAATAAATTGGTACCTCATTTTCCTGAACTAAAAATCATAAGACTCACAAGACACTCATTAATACATCAATTTTATGTAGTTCTGTATTAATTTTTAAATTAATTTAATTAATAAAGAATTTTTAAAGATGACCCATGAGAGATCAAACATGATATATGAATTCTGACATTATGTTCTTAAGGCAACTAGTCTTATGCTTCAATAACCTTAAAACTACCAAACCCACCGGGTATGCTGGCTCATGCCTATAATCCCAGTGACTCTGGAGGCAGAGGCAGGAGGATCTCAAGTTAGAGGATAGAGGTAACCTGTGTAACTTAGTGAGATTCTGTCTCAGTTTCTAAAATAATTTCAAAAATGGACTGTGGGTGCAGCTCAGTGGCAGAGCTACTTGAAAAGTATGCAGGAGACCTTGAGTTCAGTCCCCAGTGCTGCCAAAAATAAGAAAAGAAAAGAAAAGAAAAGAAAAGACAGAAAAGAAAAGAAAAGAACCACCAAACCTGGTTCAATGGCACACCCGTGTAATCCTACCAACCTGGGAAGTTGAAGCAGGAGTATCTCAAGTTCAAGGTCAGAGGCAGCCTGAAGAACTTAGTCAAACTATGTCTCAAAATATTTTTAAAAAGTAAAAAATGGGCTGGTGGTGCAGCTCAGTGGTAGAGAGCTTGCAAAATATGTGTGAGACCCTGGATTCGACCCCTATATACCTGAAAAGTGACTAAAAAAATATATAAACCTTAAAAGTACTCAAAATTATTATCAAATGATTATATATATATATGAATATATTCCACAAAGAAACTTATTAGAAATATGAATACTATATAATATGATGCTCATATTATCTGCAAAATTTGAGGAAAGTCATTTATATAATATTTAAAGTATAATATATCTATGTGCTCAAACATTTTGTAAATAATAATTAAATTTGCAAATGATTTTTACATTAAGTATATTTGTATTTCAATAATACATGAAAAATACATAAAAAATCAAATATGAAGAAAAAATTAAATTTTTGAAAAATATAAACATGTTAACCTTATTATTAGAATCCATAGTTATTTTTATTTTTGTTTCTTTCAACACATTTATGATTACCAAATCACTCCAATAGCACTTTCACAATGAAAAGATAAAAGGGTAACTGAAAAATTATGAAAATAAATTAAATAGAATATGATTTGACCTTTCGAGAAAGAAGTTGCTACATTTAGAAATGATGAAATGATGAAAGAAAATAACTATCTAAGAAAGGACATAAACTGGTGATTATTTCTGTTTTGTTTTGCTTTGTTTTGTGTTTTTTGAGACAAGTTCTTACTATATAGTCCAGGCTGTACTGTAACTAGCTAGACTGGCCTTGAATTTGCAAATTTCCAACCTCTGCCTCTCAAATAGCAGGATTACAGATATGTACCATACTGCCAGGCTTTGGTTATTCATTTTTATGTGAATATAATATGATAAATAAGCATATAAGGAAATGTAGCAAACAAAAGAAAAGCAGTAGTAAAAAAGAAATGCAATACAAACCAAGTAAAATAAAAAATAAGACATATGTGGGCAAATTTATGTAACCAGTAACTTCTAGATGTTCAAATTGGAATATTAACTGAAATAAGGCCTTTCAGAAGTACATATAGGCATTTTAAATATGAAGCCTGTACAGTATTCCTGTGTACACACACACACACACACACACACACACACATTTTTTCTCATCATTACTAATTACTAATTGAATAATTTCAATCATGTACTTCTATTAAATTCTAAAACAAAGCTTTCTACAATACAAATTACTTGAGAAAAATAAGAGAATCATATGTCAGTAACACACACACACACACACACACAAACACACACACTCCTACAATGGAAAAATATACACAATTAAAATTGTACTTAAGATTTTTCATTAAAAAATGTTCATATTTAGCCAGGCGCCTTGGTGCATGCCTATAATCCCAGCAACTGAGGAGGTTGAGGCAGGAGGGTTGCTAGGTAAAGGCCATAGACATCCTACACAAGTTAGCAAGATGCTGTCTCAAAAAAAAATTTTTTTTTTTAAAGGCTCAATGGTAGAGCACTTACCTAGCTTGTGCAAGGCCTTGGTTTCAAACCTACTATAAAAAAAATTCATATTTGGATGAAAAAAAGCATAAGGTATCATGGTGTATTAGTTACTTCTGTGTAGCCAAAGTACCTGAGAGAAGAATTTAAGAAGAATTTATTTTGCTCATGGTTTCAGAGGGTTTAGTCCTTGGTTGCTTGGTTCCAAATGTTTGGGCAGATTATCATGGTGGAGGGGAACATGTGATAAAGGTTCTCTACTCATGGTGGACAGGAAGCAAAGAAAAGGAATACAGGAAGGGGGAAGAGCAACATATGTCCTTCAAAGACAGGTGCCACCTTTTGCAGTTCCACTACTTCCCAATGGTCTATTCACATTTTGAATCCATCAATGAATTAAACCATTTATTAAGCCAGAGCCCACCTGCTCTAATCATCTCTAGAAAGGCCCTCACAAACACAATCAGAGGTGTAAGTTTTACTCACCTTGTAGGTGTTTTTCAATCAAGTTGAAAATCAAAGTTAACCATTGTCCATGTGAAATGATGAAGTACCAAATTCAACTGCGTAAATATCACCAAAATTAGGTTGACAGTACTATATGTTAAATACTGCTCTCTTCGGACATTTAATTGTTTTTAATCCTCACAACTCTATGAGTGAGTACAAGTATTATTTCAACTTTATAGGTGACAGAACTACATAAATTAAAATTTGCATATGAAGCCAGGCGCTATGGCACCACACACCTATAATCCCAGTGACTCTTGATGCTGAGGCAGGAAGAGTGCAAGTTTGAGACCTGAGACAGCCTGTGCAAATCAGCAAGACACTGTCTCAAAAAATAAAAACATAAAAAAGGGACTGGGGTGCAGCTCAAGGGTGGAGCACTTGCCCAGCCTGAGCAAGGCCCTGGGTTCAACCCCCAGTACTGTAGAAAAAAAATAAATTAATTTAAAAATAAGTTGAAAAAAGAAGAAAAGAAAATGCATGTAAAGATTTCATGAGCAATTTCAAAAGTCAAATAATTGAGTATGTATTTACTTGAGGAAACAAAACACTTATTCAAAGAATATTATGAGATCTTAATAAAAAAACAAAGTAGAGAAGAGCAGAAGAAAACCATTTCTTTGATCTTATTAGAAAGAAGAAGCACAATAAAGATGACAATCGTAGCCAAGCATAGTGGCCCAGAACTCAGAAGGCTGAGGCAGGAGGGTGGAGAGTTTAAGGCCAGAGGCAGCCTGGAGAACTTACCAAAACCCTGTCTCAATAATAAAATATAAGAAAGGAGCTGAGGGTGCAGCTCAGGGCAGAGCACATGCCAAGCATGCACAAAACCCTGAGTTCAACCCCAAATACCACAAAACAAAATTCCATATGTTAAGGCAAAAGCTGTAGCTCAGAAACAGAGCACTTGCCTTGCACATGTGAGGCCTTAGTTTGATCCCCAGAATTGAAAACAGATACATATAATGAAAACTGAAATGAGATGTAAAATTGTCAACAAAAGATTATGTTTCTGATTATGAGTGATGTATTTTCACTTTTATTAATTTTTTTATCCAACCTTATAAATTGGAGATATTATTTTCATATTTGGGATAAAAATTTGCTTAATTTTTAAAAAATTGATCATTTGGCAATAGAGAGATGGATAAAAGATATATAATAAACAAACAATGGGAAAATGTTTGGTCTCAGACAGTGGCAACAAAAGAAAGCAAATGGAGAGGTCATAAAATGTGCAACTGTATATAAAAATGACTGATTTGGTGAATGGACATCAAGAACATGAATAAACCATGCTACTTAATAAGATAACATTCTTAGTGTCTAGTAATTGTATAAAAAATCATTAAGGTAATCCCAAACAAAATAGCTTCTACATAAAACTTTAAAACTCTACAAAGAAAATCTACAAGTAATAGAATATTTATCAGACCTGTATCATAAGAGCAATCTCAACTACAAAGCAAGAGAAGAAATCATGGAGGGATAAACAAACATATTTAAATATAAAATATTTACAACTGGTAAAAGGAAGAAAAAAACTAAAAAGCACTAGAGTGGGAAAATATCTTTTTAAATATACAATTGGGAAAAAGTGGCATTTTTAAAGTTCAATTTTGCATTTTAATTGAAGTTTTATATTAATATCCTATCAGATATTTGGAAGACATTAGGGACATTCACACAAACTTATCTAGGAATGTAGAAATTATAAATAAAACACTAGAAAACATGACCCTAAATAATAACCAGAAATGAAAATTAGAATAACATCTGAGTCAGTTTCCTTAATTAGCTGAAAATATAGTGTGACAATGATATAAACACCTAATGGATGTGGCTATCATTAAACCAGACTTTCCTGATACTGTCAGGGCTCACTTTACCTCTTACAACCTTACATTAAATGGAGAAATAAGTTCTGCTATTCTATCCCATACCAAGGTAACTGTGGAGAGCAATAACATAATGTGTATTTCCAAAAAGCTAGAAGAAAGGGTTTTGAATGTTTCTACCAAAAAAAAAAATGATAAATATTTGAGGATATAGATATGCTCACCCTGATTTGAACATTATGCAGTGTTTGCATTTATCAAAACATCAAGTGATACCCATTAAATAGGGGCAATTTTTGGATCAATTAAAATATAAACAAAAAAATAAATCTTATGGTCTTTTAGGGAAAATATGTGGTACAAAACAATCTTATATCATTTGACTTTTCACTTCTACATGTAGGAATTTGATTCTACTAACTTATGGGAACCCAAAAAGCCATCAAGAAAAATAACGTTTCCAGTCTCTATGTAGTAAGAGAAGGTTAAGCTCAAAGGGTCTGGTGAGTGGTCCCACACAGTGTTCAGGACTTTCTGCCTCGGGAGATGATGTTCATTCCCCAGACCAGTGTTACTGGAGAATGACAGGTGAAAACCCCAGACAGGTTTTCCAGAGAAACCAGAAAGCAACCTACTAAGGAAAAGGCTCCATCACTATGGAGGTGGCCAAGTCCCAAGACCAACAGCATCAGCTGGGAAGGCAAAACCCTAGGGGCACTGAAAGCTGAGTTCCATTCAGAGTCCAAGGGCTGAGTATGAGGACCAACTACAGCTGCAGTGCTCAGCCAAAGACCAGCAGGCTGGAGACGCAAAAAAGGATGAGGTTTCAGTTCAGTGCTGAAGGCAGGGCAAAAGATGATGTCCCCGCTAGAAGGAAAGGAGGCAAGGGAAATCCTCTCCTACTCATAAGAGGGCCAGCCGTTTTGTTCTATGAAGGTCTTCAACTGATTAGATGAGGACCACCCACAATTAGGGAGGGTAATCTCCTTTATTTTCAGTCACATCATATGGTTGTGAAAGCTGGACATTGAACAAGGGAGACAGGAAAAGAATTGATGCTTTTGAATTATGGTGCTGGAGATGATTATTGAATATATCATGGACTGCCAAAAGAACCAACAGATCTGTCCTAGAACTGCAACCAGAGTGCTCCTTGGAAGACAGGATGGCTAGACTGCATCTTACATATTTCAGACATGTAGTCAGGAGGGACCAGTTCCTGGAGAAAGACATCATGTTTGGGAGAGTGGCAGGTCAGTGAAAAAAAGGAAAACCCTCCACCAGATGGATTGGCAAAGTGTCTGCAATAACAGGCTTAAACATAAGTAAGATTGTGTGCCTAGCACAGAATAGGGAAATGTTTCGATCTGCTGTGCATAGGGTCGCTAGGAGTCGGACTTGACTCGAGGGCACTTAACAACAACAACAATCTCCTTTATTTAGTTTACCAACTGAAATTCAATCTCTTCCAAAATCACCCTCCCAGAAAACACCCAGAATGATGTTTATCCAAATATCCAGGCACCTCATGGCCTAGTCAAGTTGACACCACAAAGCAGCCATCACACATGGCTTTCTCTTGGGGTGACTCCTTCTCCCTGTGTCTCCTGTCTGAATTCCTCATTGAGTTGGGGATCATGCTACCCACAGCGTGACTCCAGACTACATGGCTAAGACTCAATTTGCCAATCAGATCACATTCAGTGAGGACTTAACATCCTCTGGGGCACATAATTCAACTCACAACAGATATTCATAATTGAAAGCCAGCGTGATCTCCAGCAAACCACATCCTCATGAGATGATGGCCTTTTCCTGGAACCAGCTCAAAGTTTTTTGACAATAGGGCACAGAGCTTCATTATGCCACAGCCCTCTCGGAGCTGGCATCTACAGTGAGGAGGGCATCCATCAGTGCATAAGAATGGTAAGTTGAATTTGGTCTGGGTACACAATTATTCAGTTCCTAGTATATTATCATGATAGCCTCCAGCCAGGTAAGCAATTTCCCTTTTCTGATAAAGTCAGGGTAGAAAATTGAAGAGGAAATGAGCAGTAGTCGTTGCTGGTAGGGGTTTGAAGTGATACAACTAATTTGGAAACTGCTTGGCAATCACTTCCAAAGTTGAACATATAGCTGCCGGGTATCATGCAGTCCCCTCCTGGATCTGCATCAAGGAAAACAGGCGCTTCTGTCCTCAGATGGGCATCACAGTAGCATGCACAGGAGCAGTGCCAAGCACTGGAAACAACTCATATTTCCACCAGCCAGGAAACCAATACATACCTGGTGGTGGCCTCAGACAGGAGAATACTTTCCCACAATGAAAATGAAGGAACAGAGCACAGCACAGCAGCAATACTGAGGGGTCATGGACAAAACACAGAGCAAACAAAGTAAGATGCAGAGAAGTATGCACTCTGACACTGCACTCACCCAGCTCAATAACAGACAAAGCCCACAGGAGGTGAAGAGGCCAGGTCAGTGGTTACCCCTGGAGCAGGTATTGCCTGGGCAAGGCCACCAGGAAGGCTTCTGGCACGATGAAGGCACTGTATGTCTTGCTCTGGGTCATGGATATGAGTGTGTGTCTGTGTGCATATAAAGATTTATTAACCCATGCAACTAAGACAAGGGTCTACATGCCGATTTGGAAAGCAACCTCAAGAATCTAGGGCACCATGAATACACACTTCCCAAAAGAATAAATATAAATGTCAAACAAAATAGTAAAAAAATGCTCAATATTACTAGCCATAAGGGAAATACAAATCAAGACAATGAAATACCACCTCACCCCAGTTAGAATGGCTATCGAATAAATAAATAAATAAGTAAGTAAGTAAATAAATAAATAAATAATGCTGCTAAGGATGCAGAGAAAAAGAAACTCATACATTGTTGATGGGAATGTGAATTAGAATAGCCATTATAGAGACTAGTATGAAGTTTCTTCAAAACACTAAAACTACCATATGGGCTAGCTGTCCAACTCATGGGTATACCCAAAGGAAATGAAATAAGTATACAAAAGAGGCACCTGCATGTTCATGTTTTTGTAGTATTCACAAGTAATGCCCTAACATATGGAAACCAGTGTAGATTCTCATCAAAAGATGAATAAAGAAAATGTGCTGTATGCACACAATGGAGTATTATTCAGCCATAAAGGAGAATGAAATACTGTCATATGCAGAAAAATGGATAGAAATATAGGACATTATGTTAAGTAGAATCAGCCAGACCCATAAAAAACAAATACTCTATATTTCTTTCTTATGTGGAAGCTTTAAAAGGTTGAATGAACTAAATGTAGACTAGTTATTAATAGAGGTTGGGAAGGGGATGGGGGCAGGCAGGTTGAGTAAAGGGAGGGTGCAACTGATCAGTTCATACTGTATGCACATGTGGAAATGTCACACTGAACTGCATTAACATGAATAATTAATACATGTTAATACAAATTAAATTAATAATAATTGACAAGAGAGGGCCCAAAGGAATGGAGGAGTTGTAACTGAATTTTAAAATTATTTTCAACACTGATTTAAAAAAAGAAAAAACACCCTGAGGATTATTTGACACTTTAAATTACGTACTTCCATAACTTGGATAAAACAAAAAGTAAAAATAAAAGTAATCATTGAGTTACTTCTCATAGTTTCTGCGCACATTATATCCACACCTTCCCTTCACGTTCATTTTTCTTCTGAAATACATCTCAATAGGATTCTGCATTTGCCCATGCTTAGTCTAAAAATGTGTGGCTTATCATGAATTATAGTATTGTTAGTATAATAGGGTATTCACTAGGAAAATTCAAGACCCTAAGATATAAAATGGGTTATAAGGCACTCTCCCCCAGAAGAGCTGTACCACTGTGGCATCTGATCCTGTCAAATCTCAGAAGCTAAGCAGGGTTGGGCCTGTTTAGTACTTTAATGGGAAACCGCCTGGGAACATCAGGTGCTCTAGGCTTGGGAGAAGGACTTGGCAACCTATTCCCCAAAACAATCAGCTATTGAAAACCCTATGAATAGCACAGAAGCACTGACAATAGTGTTTCGCCTGTTGTAGGTAGGGTCGCTATGAGTCAGATACTGACTCCACAGCACCTAACAACAAACCCCTAGAAATTAGAGCACTATCACAGGAAATGGCTCCATGATGGTTAAAGAGCCACGTGAGAAGTGGTTGTTCATTGTAAGGCCCCTCCCCACCCTGGGTGACAGTGGGGTGAAGTAGTCCCACCTCATAATATTCAGCTTAGGTTGGATGACTCCAGAGCTTCACATGCGAGCTAAGTGTGGTGGATGGAGCAGACTGGTTTCTCAATGCCTTGTGCAGTCAGAAGAGCTAGAGACCAGCAGGACAGCTGCCCACAGAAGATCTGAGGGACACCTCCCCCTTGTGGGATCAGCTGCAGTTTGTCCAAAGGGAAGCCCAAGTTTTACCTGTGGACCAAGGGTGGGCTGCACCCTGAGAGAGCTGCACCATGACATCCTCTGAGGTCCTGACTCTAGAGCATCCCAGGTGGGCAGAGGAGCCTCAGCACTAGAGGCTGATGGGAACCTGTTGGGTTCTGAAGGGCAGAGGCCAGAGGGGCAGAGGCAGCAGCAGGAGAGACAGCAAGAGGAAAGGATGGTATCGGAACACTTGTACATCATGTGGGTCAGAGGCATGTGACTTGATCAGCTTCACATATTGCCATTGCTCAGGCCAAGAAAGTACAGGGCCAGCAGTGACCAGGCCCTATGAGGGATCCTTGGCCCTGGCCACCCAGGAGCCTCAATGGAGAGGAGAGAGAGGTGTATGATTTTGAATGGGAGTTGGAGCTTTAACTATGCAAAGGGACTGGACAGTCTAGGTGCTGGTTTGGAAATGTGCTTTGTGTCTTAAAGTCCCCTAAGGCTTTTTATTAACCTAAGAACACTCAGAAAAATCAAGGGTCTGCTCATTTTGAGAGAGAAAGAGGACTTCCTTCTCTAAAACTAGTTTAAAATAGGAAAGAGGGGGCCACTAAATTCCCAATGTGGTCATGCTTCTGCCTGGGGCTGTCTGGTACGCTGGTGAGCCTGGCCAGCTGAGCCCCGGGGAGTGCCCTCCCTGTTTACCAGTGCCAATCACTGCTGTCCAGGACACTCGTACCTTTGTAGGCTATGATATTTTCTCTCAAGATGCACAGGAGACTTTATGTCTTCAGTGTTCTGTATTTGATTACGTGTCAAGGGTGGGTTTGTTTTCATTTGTCTGGCTTTGACAGCTTAGGTCATGCTCTTGATCTGAGGTCTCAGAATAAATTATGTTTGTGTCAATGCTGCTATCATCGGGCTCTGAAATGTCCCCCAAAGGCCCATGAGTTAAATCAGACATGTCCAACCTATGGCCTATAGGCCACATGCGGTCCAGAACAGCTGACAATGCAGCTCCAAAAAATCTTTTAGTATCACTTGCTTTTTAGCATTTATTCTCTTCAAAATCCCCCTTATTATGTATATGTACAAACTATATTATATCATCCATGTGTGGCCCAAGGCAATTCATCTTTACTCAGTGTGGCCCATGGAAGCCAAAAGGTTAGCCACCCCTGTTAAAGGCTTATTCCTCAGTCTGGCATTATTGGAAGGTGGTGGCATAAAAGGTGGGGCCTAATGGTAGGTTTTAGGTCACTGGGGGCATGCCCTTAAAGAGGCGTGCCCTTGAAGGGACTCTCCTCCTGCTTTTTCTCTTCTGCATCCCAGCCATTAGGTAGGCAGTATTTTGCTCAGCCACTTGTTTGTCCATGATGTACTGCCTCCCACAGGCCCAGAGCAATGAAGCTGGTCATCACAGACTGGAAGCCCCAAACTGAGAGCCAAGTCAAGAGTTTCTTTTTATAAACTGATCCATTTCCAGTATTTGTTATAGTGACAAATGTTTATTGTTTTTGTTGGGTGATGTCGAGTCAGGTCTCACAGTGACCATATGTCCAACAGAACAAAATATTACCCAACACTGTGCCATGCACACAATCTTTTTTATGTTTGAGCCCATTGCTGCAGTCACTGTGTTTCTTCTCATTTTGAATTGTGCCACATCAGGGGCTCTACTCCATTCCCACCACTAATGTCAACTCGACTGTGAGGATGCAACTCTTCCCCATCATTTCTTGAATACCTTCCAGCCTGGAGGGCTCATTTTCTGGCACTATATTTGACAGTGCTTCTCTGTTATTCATAGGGTTTTCAATGGCTAATGGGAGTAGACTGCTGGGTCCTTCTCCCTAGTCTGCCTTAGTCTGGAAGCTCAGCTGAAACGTGTTCATCATGGGTTGCCCTGCTGGTATCTGAGATACTGGTGGCATAGCTTTTAGCATCACAGCAACATGCAAGCCCCCACAGCACAACAAGCTGATAGACATGTGGGGATAGCAAGAGAAGCTAAAATAAATGCTGAAGGTTATCTCTGAAAGTATTGATCTTCATCCTTCCTTCTATTCTCCTTTTCTGGACTCTTGTCAATTACATGTGAGAGATGCTCAGTCCATTCTCCATGTTTGTAAACTATTCTTTTACACTTTTGGTTCTGGTTCTTGTAGAAGTTCTTTGGAAACAATTTCCCAGTTACAAGCTCTTGTCCACCATGTCACTATTCATTTGGGTCTAGTCCAAATGCTGCTCATCCATCTTTTTTAAAACTGCTTTATTTCTGACACTGTAATTGATTCTTCCATGTGTCTTCCTGGTTTGAGATTTTTTTTTCACACTTTGTTAACATTTTACATACGTTTTTTCCTTTCTATGCCTTTTTAGCATCTTAAATGTAATTATTGAAAATATTTGTCAAACTAGTCCAAGTAGTTTTATCTGAAGTAAATTTAATATTGTTCATTTGTTCATATTGTCTTTTTAAATTTCAATATTTTAATTCATCTTATAAATTTTTATAAGTTTGTATTGGAGGAAAATAAGAGGTTTTTGTTGTTGCTGTTGTTTTGGTTTCAGTTTGGGGTGTTTTGGTTTATTTTTATATTCCTTCTTGTCCTGTATGTTTACCTCTTCCTGTATAGAAATTTTGTGTTTGTCTCTACTTGTTCCCTCAGATATGAATTTAGAAACAAATAGTTTTAGGATTCCTGTTCCATGTTCACATTGAAGACAATGGATCTGGCCCGGAGCCAGTGAGCAGCTTGCCTCAGGTGTGGACATAAAATTATGCCTTCATCCAGATGCTGCCCTCGGCCAAAATCTTCCTATAAAATTTGTTAATCACACTTTATTTCATATTTTCTGTTTTCTTCCATAAACAGGGAAATTGACTTCTCACTAGCTTTGAGATGTGACCCTGGCTTTGGTATCACTGGTCTCAGTGGGCACTACAATTCCTCTTTACCCACAGGGCCAATTCCCTGCCGTTGTTGAACCACAGCCCACAGTCCTGCAACCTTAGCCATTAGCATTGCTCCTGGGTTCTCTTTTTTTAATTTTAACTATTACTGTTTCAAGGTGAGGCTATGAGATCTACCAAAGCATGAACTTAATACACTTAAACTTGACCAGGATCTGTTTTCCTATTCTTATTGAATTGAGTATTGATTTATTTATTTCATCTTTTGGTCTATTTTTTGTTGTTGTTGTTGTTGTTGTTAAAAAAAAAAAGTATTTGAAGTTCCAGAGTTGGACTAAATCCCATATTTTTGTGTGTGTGGTACTGAAAGGTTGAACTCAGAGCCTTGTGCATGCTTTGCAAGTACTCTACCACTGAGCTGCACCCCCAGTCCATTTTTTATTTTTTATATTAAGACATGGTCTCGCTGTTACACAGGTTGCCTCTGGTGTCAAACCTACTATCCTCCTCCTTGACCTCCGGAGTCACTGAGATTATAGACATAAGCCACAGTGCCTGGCTAACTCCCATAAAATTTTAAATAGCCTTCTCATTAATTTCTTTTTCTCAGCAAGCTATGATTATTTTTTTTTATTTCTTGAGAGCTATTTAAAAAATTTGTTCTTTTTCATCAGAAATATGAATCAGTTGATAAATCACCCTGCTTTCTAATTTCAAAACTTTTTTTCAGCTCTTCTATATATATGTTCCCACCACATGAACCATGAAAGAAAAATCCCGAGTCATCAAACTCCCTATTTATCTGTCCTCAGGAAGAAGTACAAGAAACCCTACCTCAGCAAACCCCATAACCATTTCCAGTCTCCCAGTACTGATGCGATCCTGGCTAAAATTCCTCCTAGCTGACAATATTACCAATAAAATAATAGGAGATTTTTTACTAATATGCATTGCCATTATATAATGTTAGTTATGCATTTTCTCCTCTATCGTATGCATATTCTTACCATTCAAATCAAGAGGTGAAATATAAACACTTCAGGAGACTTGTTTATATCCATTTTATTAGATTTGAATTCAATCCACTGAGGCCATTGAAAGTGCCTGAGTCGGAAGCTCCTTGGGGCAAATTTCTATATTTTGTTTTACTTCACATTGTAAGATTCAGGAAAAATGCATTGAGGAAGAAAAGAAGAACATTGAATGAATTTAAATCTACCTCAGCTTCTGACTTAATCTGATAAATGTATTCCCCTCTTTAGAGAGCAACTGCAAAGCTACAATTTGAAATAAGCTCTCAGATACGTGAAGTAAAGGATGTTATAAAAAGCCAATACCCTTGGCATGAGCAGCTCAGCCTTCCAGCCAGCAGCTTCTCAGGTGCTATTTGGGGCAGCCCAGAAAAGCTGTGGAGGAAAGGAAGCGAGAATTAGCCAGTCTGAGGGTAGGGAGAAAGTCCCCCATGAACTCTGCTCCTACAGTGAACCAGGGTTTTGAATTGAACACTGGGAACAGACCTGTTGGTTTCACCAGAGAGCATCTTAGAAATGCAGATTCATGGGGCCTTCCATGACCTGTTGAATCCAATATCTGGAGACAGAAAGCTGGGTGGGGAGATGGGAAGATGTTGGTCAAAGGTACAAACTTTCAGTTATAAGACAAACTAAGTTCTGGAGAGCTAAGGTATAGCATGGTGACTATAGTTAGGAATACTGCATTGTATACTTAAAATTTGCTGAGAGAGGATCTTAAGTGTTCACTGCACAAACCTAGGTGCTAGGTGCTAGGTGCCATCAAGTTGGGTCCAACTCATAGTGACCCTATGTACAACAGAACAAAAACACTCTTCAACACTGTGCCAATCCCAGCACTATGTCAGTTCTTCTCTGTTATTCATAGGGTTTTTAATGACTAATTGTTTCAAGATTGTTTCAGGAGTGAGCTGCCTGGTTCTGGGGATGGAACCAGGGGCCTGAGAGAGCACAGATTAGCACTCTACCAACTGAGCTAAACCTCAGCCCTACAAACATTCTTACACACATATAAAGGGTAATTGTGCCAGGAGATGATTGTATTGATTGTGGTAATCATTTCATAATTATTTCATAATAAAATAGGTATACATCAAATACTCACATTGATTGTATATTTTAAATATATACAATTTTTATTTGTCAATTATACCTCAAAAAACTGGGGGAAGTTGATATTATTTTAGCAATAATGTCAGTTTTGTTATTTCAAAAACAATTATGTTGTCTGGCACAGTGTAATCCCAGCAACTCAGGACATAGAGGCAGGAAGATTGCAAGTTAGAGGCCAGAGGTAGCTTTACCTGCATAATTTAGCAAGACCCTGTGTCCACGTAAAAAACAAAAAGAAGGAGCTGAGGTGCAGCTCAGTGGTAGAGTTTGCAAAGTATGCAGAAGGCCCTGGGTTCAACCCCCCAGCACCACAAAAAAAAAACCATAATTATGTAGATACACATACAGATACATTGTAAGGCAAGGAAATAAGTAATTTTGTTAATGATATTAGGAAATAGAATTTTGTTATGGAAACACAAAATAAAATCAAGTTAAAAAGAAAAACTTCCTAGGTGATTCTCAGTAACACTAAAGTTTGGGAACAACTAAGGTAAAAGAAGAGATTCAATTAGAGAAACTGGGTAGAAGAATGAATTCAAATTTAAGGAATCAGAACTAATTCAGAACACATAAGGAAACAGTCACCACTACTTCTGGGACTGATGCAACCATAGCAAGATCATAGCCCACAGCAGGAAGAGTAATTCTGACAAAGGTCTATGCCTCCTCCTGGAGAGAGTATAGACCTTTGTCAGAATTACTGGAAGGAATTACCCAGGATTTCAGGGTCTAGACAAGTTAGATGGTGTGAACTTTATTCTATTCCTAGCAGGGAACTGTATTGTTAAGCAGGTAAGCTGAAATTTAAGTCTGGTCATTACGTTAGAAACAATTTAGATTCTAATGTAATCATTAGATAAATAGGGCAGGAAAAAAATGAACACTGTCCAGGGAAATGCTGTGTAGATGTCCAGCGCTAACCCCAGCACAGATGTCCAGAGCTAACCCCAGCACAAACACTAATAGTCGGTAATCAGCAATATTTAAGTGCCCATCCTGCTGGTGGGTGGACTAAAGACCTTGACTTAGTTTCTGGCTCAGTCAGGACTGATTGTAAACTAGTTCCGTCATGACAGCTCCTAGCAGGTCGGGACAGGATGGGAAACCAACCACCTAGCTTTACCATTGAAAATCCACGATCATGACAAAACCCTCAGTCCCAGGAAAACTAAGACAGTTGATCACCCAATATTCAAGTAAACAACTTCTAATTTGCTAAGGTAAATACAGGATTTAATTTGCTCAATGCCATCCTAACACCTCATCAATTTAAAAAGCCATTAATTCAATAATCAACTTTAAATAATTCAAGTGGTTCCTGTGGTTTGGAAGCATATATCTCCAGAAATTTGCATAATATGCATTCCTTATACATTGTGGGACAAAAATAATAAGCAATGTAAAATGTGTGCTGTAGAACTTTTTTTGCAATATCACTCTGCAAAAATAAATGGTTATATTTTTAACTTATTTTTCAGTGCAAAGTGGGTGAGTGTGTGGTTGAGGAGCTGTGGGACACCTAGAGTGACAATAATTACTGAAACTCAAGGATGAAACCGTGGAGCAGAATTGTTGTGCATGAATAAATCACTGAATCACAAACTACTGTGCACTTCAGAGATTCCAAGCAAGTGCAGGATAAAGGCATCAACTCTGGTCTGTTTTGTCAAATTTTGTCGTGTTATTTCAAACACCTGTAAAGAAGACTAATTCCCCTTAACTTGAAAAGAATATTTCAGCTTTTGCTATATATCTTTGACATAAATCAGTAGTACTGGAGTTATCTCTGATAAATCCCTGTGAAAATGACCACCTTTTCAATAGATCTAGTTGCATAATGTCTTTTCATATGTCTAAGGGACTTGGAACCCATTCTTCTAAATTATGATCCTGTGGTTATAAGCTCTAGGTTCTAGGTAACATAAGAAAGACCTAGTGTGCAGCCAGCTATTGGCACTCTAATGTTGTATAGTGTGAGGCCCAGAAGAGCAGAAGCCCATGAGCAACTTATGGTTACCATAATCTACAGGGAAAGGTTGGGCAGAAAAGAAGTTACTAAAGACTGCAGTGAGATAGTCTCCTAGGATCACTAATAGGAATGCCTGTTATTTTGCCATTTGAACAGATTCTAGATTCTCATTTAAAGTGAGCCAGTTAATTATAATAGAATACATGGTCTTAATTAAAATTGTAAATGAGGGAAATGTTGCCCTCAAAGCCCCAAAAGGCCTGAAAAATGCCAAACTGTTCTACCATGGTGGAGGCTGACAACTTGTTTCTTGACAGAGTCAACCAAAGAAGGCCCAGAAATTTTACCCAGCATGCAGGGTCTTGCACTAGAGCAGTCAACAATATTTTTGGACCAGGGACTGGTTTAATGGAAGGCAAGTTTTCTTCAGACTGGGGAGAGATGGGGGTGCTGATCTGACAGGTGATAGAGCTCAGGCAGTAATGCGAGTCATGGGGAATGACTGTAAATACAGATGTGAATCCAGACAGTACTGGTCTGTGCCCTTGTGGTTGGGACCACTGTTGTCCTTTGCGTGGGACAATTGTCCACTCCCATTTGTGAGCTCCTGTGTGAATCTTTGTATGTCCTTAATGAATATATCACATGAACCCCAGTGAAGGATTTTCCCAATACAATGTCACACCTGTGCACCTGGACTAAGGTGGATGTATGCAAGGCCATTCCTGCAAAGACTGTCTGATGGGGGGCTGTTGAGGTACTCCATACATAGCTAGGTAAAGGTGCATTATGTCCCTTCAGGGTGCTGGCTAAGAAACTGTTGAATCATGTATAGAACAAAATTTATTAGCCAAATCTATAACTGCAAAGTATTTTCCAGTTGCTCATTAGACAAAGTCAGTAATCTAATACTAGTCATAGGGATTTTTTTTTTTTCTTTTGAGACAGAGTCTCTGTATGTAGCATAAGCTGGCCTTGAACTCTCAAACCTACTGCCTCAGCCCATCTCCCAAGTTCTGGGACTACAGGCATGCACCACCATTCCTGGCTAATGGAGATTTTAATGGGCAAGATCATAGCACTAAGAAATTCATTGTGTGGAATCGTTCATTAATTTCTAGGTTTAATAACAGGCTAAACTGGGCCAAAGTCAGACTTGTATTATAGGTTTTGATTCTGATTCAATTTATTTGGGGCTATGTTAATGATCATGATTGGTGGGAACAAATCCACAGGGTCACATTCTGTCAAGCCAAGTGTAGATGCCAAAAACTTAATTTAGTTTTAATTTCTTACTCATTGAATAAAAGCCTCCATAGCCACTGTGGGATATTTTTAAGCAAGCAGCATTATAACCATAGAGAATTTAGGCAAAGCAATAGTTCTGATTGTTAAGTATTTCTTCTATTTTACATTTTCAGTTCCTCCAAGAGTGTAGGGGATAACTTATTTAAACTTAGTAAGGTTCTCCGATATAGGATAATCTATTTAAATTTGTGGTATCCCCAAGTATAGTAGCAACCTGAATTCCAGTATAAGTTAAGGCCATGAAGTTCCACCAGGTGGAATAGTTCACCCAATGTTAAAGTTAATTTATATCTATACTTTAGAGTGACAAAAGCCAATGAGTACCTCTTCTATCTTTTTATCATATAATTTTTAGTAAATTTTGGATTTTCAGTTTGATCAAACTGTGGTGGAGAGTCAAAAATCCAGGTCCAAAGTCCAACTCAAGGTGTAGTTCCAGGCTCAATGTCCAAGTGCAAGTCATGGATCAAATTTTCAAAGTTAAGATCCTGTTCAATGAACTAGAAAGTTGTAGTACCAAATTTCCTAGAAAAGTTCTACATTTAAGATTAGGATTAGGTCCAGGTCTAACATACAGGTCTGATTTTTATGGTATAAGGTAAAAGCAGCTACAAGATTCACCTTCAAGTTCCTAGGAATAGCTGCAAGTTCCAGGTATTCATCCAGATCCAAACTCTAGATTAAAACAATCAAGCCCATATTTAACACCTTGAACTAAATCAAGGTTCAGGTCCACAGTATATACCAGACAGAGTGTCCACAATTATGTCAGATCCAAGTGTAAGATCCAAGAAAGACTTTAGAGGTCCAAGTTTGAGATCCCAGGCCCATGACTAATGACCAGGTCAAAGGTAGGTCAGTTTTGAAGACCTACACATATCTAGGACCAAAGTTGAGGTCCAAAGTAATATACATTGTCCAGATTAAAATATGAGGTCCAGGTCTACGTTAGAGTTCCACTTCTAAGTTTCATTGTCTCAGTATTGGTCCACATATGAGCTCAAGATCCAATTTTTTTTTAATTTTTCAATGATTTAGTGATTTCTCCTTGGCAACTCCCATAGTCCTATATACCTGAGCATCTCCTTTCCTCCTCCTCTCTCACCACCTCTATCTCTATCTCTATCTCTATCTCTCTCTCTCTCTCTCACACACACACACACACACACACGCATACACTAACTTCCACTGCCTGTCTTTTTATGAGGCAATTTTACCTCCAGTCAATGTCTCTAATTTCTCCCCCTACTCTGCCCAAGAACTTGTTAATTCATTGCCATCCTTCTCTCTCTCTCTCTTCTGCTTTATATACAGTATTTATATAGTCCAAGTGTATTTGCGATCTACTTCCTTAAAGTATTTCATCTGTTGATTCTTCTAATGCCAATAGAGTTCTAATGTTTTCAATATTACCTTCACTAGTCTCACCTGTTTCTTTTCAGTAGCTACTTACAATTATTGAATTATAGTTTTATTGTGTGTGTGTGTGTGTGTGTGTGTGTGTGTGTGTGTGTGTGTTAGGTGCCTTCAAGTCAAAGTCCAACTCACAGCGACCCTACCTAAGATAGAATGAAACAATCCCTGACATTGTGCCATGCTCTGGTTATGTCAGTGCTTCTCTGCTATTTGTAGGATTTTTGATAGCTGATTGTTTCAGGATTGCTTCAGGAATGGGCTTCCAAGTCCCTTTCCCATTTTTGTAGTGCTGGGGATTGAACCCAGGACCTCAGAGTGCACAGAACAAGCACTCCATCAACTGAACTAATCCCCTGCCCAATTTTATTATAGTATTAAAGAACTTTAAAGACCAAATTACATTAAACAGGAAAGTAGTGTCTTTTTAATAGTTGATATTTGCAGCCATAAATTACTGTTTCCTTCATGTTATTCAAGTACACTTTTATGTTTTTAGTAATAATTTTAACTTTTTCATATTGTTCTCACACATTTCTTAGGTAGTATAAGCTTTTGCTGAAGTTGTTTATTATTTTTCCAATACAATTTATTCTATTTATTAGCCACTTAACAAATTTTATTGAGCACACATCAAGTGTCAGGCACTCCATGTAACAGGATCTGATAAGGATTACAAATCTAATATGCTAAATATTGTTAAAGGGAAATTCAGCCAGACAAGATGATTCATGCCTACATTCCAGCACTCCACAGATGGAAGCGGGATGATTGAAAGTTCTAGGGTAGTGTGAGCCACATAGTGAGACCAAGGGCTGGAAGTGTACCTCAGTCGTAGAGCACTTGTCTACCATGTGCAAGTCCCCAGTACTGTAGGAAAGACATAAAAGGAATTCAAATATGCCTCTGCACATGTCATAGAGGGACTTTACTCACATTTTAAAAAGAAACTTCTTCTTGATATGGTATATAATGACTTTTTTAGTGAAATGATACTTAAAATAGGCAAATAGGACCCCTTAAGTGGCATCTTGGAAATCTGTGTGTACAATTTCAGTTGTCACATTAAATGTGGGTGCTTCTGACATTTTTTGTGAAGATGTCACTGTCATTTTGTATTCCAGGATGGCTAGTCACTAAGTAAAAGTATGAAAGAACTAGATTGCAGACAGTGAGAGGAATATAGAGAGAAATAGCCAGGTTTTTGGAATGAGCACAATGAAGAGCTAACATTAAAATTCAAGACAAAGCTGCAAAAATTATAACTGCCCATCACTGACACAGCAATGGTCAGGACAATGAACGAGACCCAAAGCCATAATGGATTCCTGTAAATTACAAAGTCATCATCTTTAGTCAGTGGAAAAATATGGATTGATCAATTGTGCTGAGATAATCATCTAAAAGTACTGAAAAAATAAAATTTGATTATTATCTTAGAACATTCATCCAAATGAATTCTACATAGATTAGAAGTTCAAACAGAAAAAAAAATCAATTAAGGAAAAGAATGCAGGTAAGTATAACAAAATTTTTTTTATTCCAGAAGTACAAAAGTTTTCTTAAGCATACTATCAAGAAAAAAGCAAGCAGAAAAGGTTGGTAATCTTGATTTAAAAACACAGAAGTGTACATGTGAAAAACTGTTCTACATTTGGACTGGACATTATGTGATATTAAATTGTTGTTAATTTTATTAAACATAGCAATGGTATGTGGTTATGTAGGAAACTCAATATTTTTGGCAATAAGTATCTATTTAAGGATTATAGATCAAAATTTACATGAATTGTTTTCCAGTGTTTTAAGGAATTACACACATAGAGAACAAAACTGTTTGGGGAGTTGTTCATTATTGTTGAAGATAAGTAGAGGTTACACCAGTACATGTGGTGTTAATTTAATGTGTCTAGATGTTAAAAAGTTGAAGTTGCCTTGAAGAAATTGGAGAAAGAAAAACTCTAGGAATTGATGGAATACCAACAGAGATGTTTCAACAAACAGATGCAGCACTGGAGGTGCTAACTTGTTTTTGCCAACAGATTTGGAAAACAGCTACCTGGCCAACTGACTAGAAAAGATCCATATTTGTGCCTATTCCCAAAAAGTGGATCCAACTGAATGTGGAAACTATTGAACAATATTACTAATATCACACACAAGCAAGATTTTTACTAAAGATCATTCAAAAATGACTGGAGCAATATATAGACAGGGAACTGTCAGAAAACCAAGTCAGATTCAGAAGAGGGTGTGAAACCTGGGACATCGTTGCCTATGTCAGATGGATATTAGCTGAAAGTAGAGAATACCAGAAAGATACCTATCTATGTTTTATTCACTACGCAAAGGCATTTGTGTGGATTATAACAAATTGTGGATAACACTGTGAAAAATGGGAATACCGAGAACTTAATTGTACTCATGAGGAATCTGTACATGGACCAGGATGCAATTGCTCGAACATAACAAAGAAACACTGCCTGGTTTAAAGTTGAGAAAGGTGTGCCTCAGGGCTGCATCCTTTCACTACACCTCTTTGATCTCTATGCTGAGCACACAATCTGAGAATCTGGACTTTATGAAGAAGAACGCGGCATCATGACTGGAGGAAGACTTATTAACAACCTGCATTATGCAGATGACACAACTCTGCTTGCCGAAAATGAAGAGAATTTGAAACATTTACTAATGAAAGTCAGAGAACACAGCCTTTAGTAAGGATTGTGCCTTAACATCAACAAAACAAAAATCCTTACAAATGGGTCAGTAAGCAACTTCATGATAAATGAAGATTGCGGTTGTGCACAATTTTGCTTTATTTGATTCTATAATCAACACCTGTGGAAGCAACAGTCAAGAAATCAAGACTCATTGCATTGGGAAAAGCTGTTGCAAAAGACCTCTTTAAAGCATTGAAAAGTAAAAATATCACATTGAAGACAAAGGTGCGCCTGACTCATGCCATGGTATTTTCAGTCACATCATATGGTTGTGAAAGCTGGACATTGAACAAGGGAGACAGGAGAAGAATTGATGCTTTTGAATTATGGTGCTGGTGATGATTATGGAATATACCATGGACTACCAAAAGAACCACCTGCAGCGGTAGCCCTGTGGCATCCGATCCTGTCAGATCTCGGAAGCTAAGCAGGGTCGGGCCTGGTTAGTACCTGGATGGGAGACTGCCTGGGAACACCAGAAGCTGTAGGCTTGGGAGAAGGACCTGGCAACCCCCTCCCAAAAAAATCAATCTGCCATTGAAAATCCTATGAACAGCAGAGAAGCACTGACAATAGTGTTTCCCCTGTTGTACAAAGGGTCGCTATGAGTCGGATACCGACTCGACGGCACCTAAAACAACAACAACAACCAAAAGAACCAACAGATCTGTCCTAGAAGTGCAACCAGAGGGATCCTTGGAAGGAAGGTTAGCTGGACTGCATCTTACGTACTTTGAACATGTAGTCAGGAAGAACCAATCCTAGAGATGGACATCATGTTTGGGGGAGTGCCAGGTCAACAAATAAAAGGACAACCCTCAACTAGATGGACTGACCAAGTTTCTACAACAGTGGGCTTAAACATAAGTAAGATCGTGTGCCTGGCGCAGAATCGGAGATTGTTTCATTCTGTTGTACACAAGGGTTGTTATAAGTAGGACCTGACTCTATGGCACCTAACAACAACAGATGTCAAACAAAATTCATAGTGAAATTATGGAAAAATATACTATAAACAAAGTTAAAAGGCAAATTATACACTGAAAAAAATTCATTTACAACATATGTGCCAGTGGACCTAGAGAAATCTTGCTTTAGCATGAAAAGGCTTTAGCTATTTGCTATATAAAAATATATCCTCCCTTCATCTAGACCAAAAAAAAAAAAAAAAACTCTTGGAAAACTGGCACCATAGGATTATTGTGGAGCAAGTCTTGAAAATAAGTTATAAGAAAGGGAAAAAGAGCAAAAGTATGAGATAAACATTATTTTAGCTTGTTCTGCATCATGAAATATCATGCCTATTGTATTGCAATTCTTCTGTTAGAGCATAAAGGAAATCCAGCCTTCTGTGCCCTGGATGAAGAAGGAAAGCTGTAATTGGATGCTATCACTGTCAGTCATCTCACATACTGGAAAAGAAGGTAGATCACTCCACCTAGGGAATGCAGTGACAAGACTACAGCCACAAAAATTTATAATGAAAACTCCTCATTTTTGTCCTCATCTCTGAAGACAAAAGTTATGCTTGGATCAAAGAAACAGGCCAAAGCAATACATCTTGCCCAGAGGAAGCTGTAAAGCTAGTGCAGACTGTATTCAGCCATTAATGATATTTGTCCAGAAAGAGAAGGACTTTTTAAATAAATGTCTCTGACTAATGTCATCCTCTTGTATCTTCTCTGCCTTTTACAGAAAATCAGTCAATAATTGTGAGTTGTGCAAGGAGAAGGTGGTCACCTCCAATCTTTGGTTGAGAACCCCTGAAACATACATTAGACATACAAATGCATTCTTCTGATACATAAAAAGTTGTAACAAATTAATGAAAATAATATTTTTTAAAGAAAAGAAACATAAGCAAAAGCCACAATCATGTATTTCCCAAAATAAAAATGTAAGTAAACTAACAAAAATAACTTCAATCTTACTGCTAATCAATGAAAAGCAAATTACAGCAAAAAAATATTTTTATCTATCTAAAAGACATATATTCTTTAAATGATCATACTATACAATGATAGATGTTTCATATACACTGCTCATTTATGACAGTTAAAGACATAAATTTGGAGAAATAATTCAGAAAAATATAGTTAAGCAGGTGAAAGTCTTAAATGTATGAATATCTATGCATTTATGTGAAACAACAGCTAACCAGTGAAATCAATTATGGCACATTCCCAAGATGCAATGAATAAAAATGAAGTTGAATTAAAATGTTTATCATTTGGTCAAGTAAATGCACAAGTATTATATTCTTATTTTAAAACAAATATCAATTTCTCTGTAGGCAAAACATGGAAGTTTTCATACTAAGTTTAACTTTATCTCTCATTAGTGGAATTCTGAGAAGTGTTTATCTCCCTCACTTTCACTCTCTCTCCCCCTTTTTCCCTCTCTCAGCATGTTTATTCATTTTCTATGAGTTGTTGTTGTTGTTGTTGTTGTTGTTGTTGTTGTTGTTGTTAGGTGCCCTTGAGTCGGATCCTACTCATAGCGACCCTATGTACAATAGATGAAACACTCCCCAACAATGCCATGACCAGCACTATGTCCGTGCTTCTCTGCTATTCATAGGGTTTTCGATGATGAGTTGTTTTTGGAATTGTTTTAGGAGTAGATTGTCAGGTACTTCTCCCATTTTTGGGTGCTGGGGATTGAACCCAGGGCCTCAGAGAGTGCTGAGTAGCACTCTACCAACTGAGCTAGACCCTAGCCCCTTTCTATGAGTATTTGCCTTTATTTTAAGTATATTTCAAAATACCCGGAAGAAAGGATTTTGCATGCTCTCACCACAAAGAAATGACAAATGTTTAAGGTGATAGATATGCTAATCACTCTGATTTGATCATTACACAAAATATGCATGAATCAAAATATCATATTGTTTCCCATAAATATGTTTATTTATGTGTCAATCAATAAAAGAAAAATTGGTGTAAAACAGATTCATAGAGATATCTTATGAAAAGTCAAATTGGTAATAAATGGTAAAATCAAAATTCCAAAATGAATGTTTTTCCCTCAAAAGTCCATGCTTTATGCCATATAACTAGCTAGTTGAAAAAGTCTGTATCAAATTAAAACAAGGAAACCAAAATATACAAGAATCTTGAGCACACGCAACATAGCCTCTCATGGTGGAAGGCTTAGAAAAATGCCTCTTTTTCTCCAGGCTGATTCTGCCTGGTGCCAAAGGGTCAGAGCCTGCGCCTGTGCACAGGACACCTCACCCTGAGCCACTCTGTGTCATGCGCACAAACTACACCACCATCACTATAACAGTGCTGCTGCCCAAGGGCATGAAAGACCTTCAAAGTTATTCAAAAGGTATTGCCTTTAAGAGTTAGAATATCTCCAAGTGCACTCTTCCTTTGTAAAATAGTAACAGGTAATAAAAGCTAGCAGGTCAATGGCTGAGACATTTGTTACCAAGCAAGAATCTCTTGTGAGGTCTAGGAAGGAAAAGCCTTTAATATATGAAATACTAATTATACACTGCCAATGCATGTAGCAGTAAATCACACCAAACAAGCAGGCAGGCAGATGTTTATCAACCAGAGCAGAGCAGAGCAGAAACACTGCCTAATAAACAATAATACATAGTTAATAAGACCTAAAAATCTTTATCCTTTATCCCATAACAATGCAAAACAATCCTGGTTAAGATAAAAGAAATATATAAATATAAGCAATTTTGTTAAAGTTGTATTCACAGTGAGAAAAAAGAATAGAGCGATTCTGAGAAATAACCATAGACATGGAGTTTTAATAACATATTGTGGTCAACAGAATATATATAAGAAATCTAAGATCTTATAACTTAATTGGGGTATACTTGATATACATTTTAGAAAAATCTTTCCAATGGTAGGATGGTTACATGGTAGTCTATTTCCAAAATCGTGGTCCAACCACTTCAGTTCTGCCCTGGGATTATTTGAAGAGTAATCACCAGAATTGTACCATGTAGCTTGGCTTTTTGTCCAGATGGTCATATTTAATACACTTAAGGACCTTGGGTTATAATAGAAGAGGTGCACCCTCCAATATCTCCCAGATCGGTTTCCACTGGCCTTCCCTTGTGGCTTTCCTGCAGACAGTGATGTCTGTGGTCTGACTTTTGATATGCATGCCTGTGATCTCCCAATGGTGCTCTATAATTAGTGTAGGAAAAAACTCCCCTCCCCCAACCACAGGTAGCACCAGACATAGGGTTGACTACATGGTCACTTCCCAAATTTTATAATGTATCCTGTCTGCATTCAAGGATGATTTCAAAGAAATATCTCTCTCTCTCTCTCTCTCTCTCTCTCTCTCTCTCTCTCTCTCTCTCTCTCTCTCTCAAACACACACACACACACACACACACACACACACACACACACACAGCAAATCATATGAGGATAATATGCAGCTGTACACACAGGCACATCATACTGAGAATTCAGAAGAAAAGCAGAGACCCTTATTCTGGGTGGTTCTTGAATGCATGAATGCACATGTGAAAATTACTTGAGCTGCATATGATCAGGAAGTGTGCACTTTACTGCATTCATCATATTCTCCTATATGTAAAAAGAGGGTGGAATATTAGGAGGCAAACTCTATAACTGAGATGGACTGGGATGTTATAAACAACCCCCCATGTGTCAAAGCTGAGTGTTGTGAGAATGTGACACTCTCCATAATCACTATTATCACTGATGAAGTAAACAGAAGAGAAAACAAGAGATGCAGAGAGAAAATCACTTAGATCCAAAATGGAAATGCTAACGAGAATCAGAAGAACTACTAAATAAATTAAAAGCAGCTTCCTTACTAATGCATTAATATTCTTTACCTGTTAAGAAGACTGGCTCTTTCCTTGTCCTGTAATCACAACCATGTTGTGTGAGTTATCTGTAGAACACTACTAACTCTTAAGAGCCTGCAGCACTACCACTGTGGCATCCAATACCATCAGATCTCAGATCTCAGAAGCTAAGCAAGGTCAGGCCTGGTTAGTATTTGGATAGGAGACTGCCTGGGAACACTAGGTGCTGTAGGCTTGGGAGATAGACCTGGCAACCCACTCCCAAAAAATCAATCAGACATTGAAAACCACGTGAATAGCAGCAAAGCACTAACAATACTGTTTTGCCTGTTGTATATAGGGTCACTATGAGTTGGACACCAACTCGTTGGCACTTAACAACTACTCTTAACAACTTAAAACAACATCATATGCCCTCAAAGCCCTATGGGTCAGTATTGTGAATCATGTCGAGGGGACCCAGTAAGGATGGGGCTTATTCATGTTTTGTTGTTAGCTGTGGGTCATTGGGGGGGTCTCTATTTTATTTCATGTTATAGCTACATTTTGGAGTTCATTAAGTTTTGCTGTCAATATTAATCTTAGTTTCTTTGGATTTGGAGTTGTCCCTCTATAATCTAGTTTGAAGTCAACTTCTCCCTTCTTTTGTCCCAGGGACAGTGAATGATTGGACTAGTAGCACTACTGATATGAAGTCTCACAAATAAAGGTGAAAATCCTTTATCTGCATCAGAATTTGACTTTAAGTGATATCACTAGATCTGATTCTTTGGAAAGATGATAAAGATGTAATGTCAACTAGTTCCTAAGCAACATTGCTTATGATAAAAATTCATTCATTCAGAGTGAAAATTCATCTTAACTAGGAGAATTTTAAATACCTAGGAACCACGTCAGGAATTTTCTGAAAGCAGTGATATGTAACTTGGCATCTCCCTGGCTGATACCCTAGAACCGTGGCCTATGTAAACATTGCAGGAGGTGTTGGCTCCTGTGCACCATAAGGCTTTCAAACCAGGAGTTGACCACCTCAACTAATGAGGTTCTCAATTATTTGCACCAAAGACATTACCTAGGATCAAAAGTATTTTTGTCATGTGACATTAGAGACTATTGAAAGGAAGTCACAGAAGGATAACACCTGTTTCTGCACTCAGGACGCCTCTGTTTCTTGATGTGTATCTTTCACAGTGATTGTGCTGTCAAGAGTGGCCTATGTTAGTCTGAGTCTGAATGTTTGGGTTTAAGAAGACCCTTTTAAGAATGTTGAGGCACTACTATGAGCAGAAGGCTCTTCCTCAGGACTTTACTGTCTTACCAGAATCCCTGAAGACCACAATGATGAGCCTGGTTTTTAGTCCAGTGCTTACTTGCCACAGAGCAAGTGGCCCCTTGCTGCCTCCTTCCACCCTTTCAGCATGCAGTGGAGGCTCATCTTTGTGTTGGTCGGTGTTCCACTACAACTTATATTTCCAATTCTTGTGGTAGAGCTTTCTCCCACTTCTGCCTGGAGTGTCTGTTCTATACTGTCTAATTTTTTATTGTGAGCTCAGCTTTGTTAAGAACTATTTTTACTGTGGGAACTCCATGTGCCCTGCATATTAGCGATACCCACATAGAGAAGACTTGTATTCATTTCTGCCTGATTTTACAGACCAGATATAACAAGTTTTGATTTAATTTTCGATTTGGTTTATCCACCTTGCAAATTCCTGTCTCTATACCAATGGGTTGCTCTGCTTAAGAGTTTACATGTTTCAATGGATTTTTGATACAGATAAACTTCCTTATTGCTTACCTAGAAATTCTAGACCTATTACATGAAAGATGTAGTAATTTCACTTTCCTGCTTTCCACATTCCCTATTCTGTGTGCATATTCAAGTCCCAGCCTCTAGCATTTAAAGTTTATAGTCTACCTGAAGTATTTATAAACCACCAAGAGCATGATATTGCGATTGAGGACTTCTGGCAAGATGGCAGACAGATAACACGCGCCTTCTGTCCCAGAGTAAAGGGAAGCCAGAGTAAAGGGAGTAGGGGTTTAGAACTCACATTGAATAGATAGAAACAATGATAGTTTAGATTGGGAGATAGAGGACGAAAATAGATGCACACTGAAATTGAGAATTTGGCTTCGGAGGAGCTACACAGAAGTCATTAGTGGGACTGCCATTCCGCCATTTCGCCATCATGCAGATGGCGGGATAGAATCCCGGAGACTCAGAGGGGACTTCACACACACCCACTGGAGCCGGACCCAACACAGAGTGCAACCTTGACATCACACTGTCACCCTGCCCATGGGACACAAACTACAAGTTTTAGTTGAGTCAGTTTGAGGTGGCACATGGAATCGCCATCTTTAGTGGCATACGTCCCACAGCCTAAGATGCTGGGCTGCTGTAGGTCCCTCATGTGAGAAAATAGGGATCAGATCCACGAGACTAGATACTCGAGAGTATGGGGAGTAATCGCGGAGGGAACTGGGAAACCGGTGCCAGTGGTATGCACCCAGAGCTGAAATGCGGCTCCCTCCTTCCTGTTGTGGTGGGACAGTGGTGCAGACGCAATCTCCACAGACATACAGGCACACATACACCTGGATCCTAGACACACCAGAGGGGATCCTAAGTCATCCCACTGCACTGTGGAGAAAGGTGAGGTCTATGGAGGCAGCTGAGCCCCACGCGGACAGAGTGCTCCTTTTTGGCAGAGATTTGCAGGACAATTAGACACCATAAGAGCAGTTTCGAGCGCAATCACTGTGCATGGACAGACCTGCTACAGATTCTCTCTGGGGGGAGGGGGTTGAATATCATCCCGCCCACAAGAGGATTTGGTCCTCCCAAGTGGTCTCCCAAGTGGGCGGAAAGTCCTGCAATAAAAACATCCACAATAGCAGCCATATTCCCTCCATGCTACAGGCCTTGGGCCAGAAATCTCTGATTTGGGGAATTGGCGCCCAAATTACATGGGACAGGGAGAACACCAGGGAGGACCCCACAGGTTCCACTGCCTCTCAAACAATACAATAGACACAGAATATTTTGTGGAACCATCTCTTTGGTTACTCAGTATCCCACTTGCATCCAGGACATTGTGGGGCAATCCGCCATTTTCTACGTAATCAGCAAAATCTCTATAGACTAAGACAGACGGCTCCTGCAGATTGTGTGAAAACACTGCCATCCTGAGTTCTGGAGGGAGCACTGTTTCCTGCGGTATCAACCTCACCCAGTGGAACTGAGTGCCCACAGTGCAGATTCCACCTGCAAGAACATACAAGGGTTTTTTTCTTTTCTTTCTTTTTCTTTTTGTATGGGGATTTGAATCCAGAGTCTTGTGCCTGCTTGCTTTGTAGGTGCTGGACCACCATGCTGTGCCCCCAGCCCATATTTTTTACTTTTTGAGACAGGGGCTTGCTGGGTTGCGCAAACTGCCTCTGATCTCGGGCATGTGGTCCTCCTGCCTCCGCCCCCCAAGCCACTGGGATTGCAGGCATGCACCACTGCACCTGACTACAAGTGTTTTTATATGTGTGTGTGAGTGTGTATGCGTGTTTTTTTTTATTTTGTTTTTTGTTTTTTGGGGTTTTTGTTTGTTTGTTTGTTGTTGTTTTATACAGGGGTTTGAAACCAGGGTATTGTGCCTGCTTGCTTTCTAGGTGCTGGACTGCCACGCTGCACCCCAGCCCATATTTTTTACTTTTTGAGACAGGGTCTCGCTGGGTTGTGCAGGCTGACTGTGATCTGGGGCTTGCGGTCCTCCTGCCTCCACCCCCATGCCGCTGGGATTGCAGGTGTATACCACCGCACCTGAAAACAGGCGATTTTATATGTGGGTGGGAGCGTGTATGCATGAGGTTTTTGTGTTTTTTTTTTTCATTTCTATTTTCTTCCTTTCTTGTTTTACTCTCTTCCCTCCTTCTATTCTCCTTCTCTTTTTCTTAAGCTATATATGTGTCTTTGTATTAATTATTTTACCCTTAAGTCTTAACCTTAATTTTAATTTTGACAGGTATTTCAATTAGCCTCTGTCCTCTACCTCCTCTTTCCCCCTCTTCTGTCACCAGATCCCCCCCTTTCTCACCCTACAGAGGAGAAACAAAATCTATCGTGTCCCTAGCCCTTAGCCCCTTTGGAGTTGGGCTGGTGGACTAAAGAGAGAACCACACAGACCAAAAACCCAAGAATATACCCAGTTTATAAGCTCAGATAAGCACCAGAGATTCAGCACCACACAATCTCAAAGGAATAACACAGGGAGAAGTTCTGCACACTAAGGAGAGACGAATTCTACTTCCCAGAACATATTATGGGAAAACAAAGTAAATCTTCAAAAAACACAAAGCAGCAGGATGGATCTGAAGGCCACACAGAGCAAAGCCCCCCAACAAATAACTCCAAGGACTCTCAATTCTTAGAGATCTCTGATTCAGAATTCAGAGTCATGGTTATAAACATGCTAAGAGAAATTAAAACAAATACCACAAGCACCCTGGAAATCCTTGAAAAGAAGGTATCTCACTTGGAATCCATTCTATCATCCCAGTTAGAAATGATAAGGAAAAACCAAGCAACTCTCCTTGAAACTCAATCCAAGTTAACTGAATTGAACTCGGCTAAAGAATCCTTTTTGTCGAGATTGGAAGAATCTGAGCTGAGGATTTCTGATTCTGAAGATGCCATAAATGAACTTAAATACAAACAGTTAGAAATGGAATCAATAATAAAGGTATTAAAAAAAGATTTCCAGGAGAACTCAGATAGAATGAAAAAACGAAGCTTAAGAATTCAGGGAATCCCTAAAGGAGAAGAAAGATCCACTGGAGGCCTTCAAAATCTAGTAAAGGATATCCTGAAGGAAAACTTCCCAAAGATAGTACAGGAAATGGATATATACACCACTGAGAGATTCAGGACTCCTTTGAAGTCCAACCTAAGTAGATCATCCTCAAGACACATCATTGCTCACATGCTGTCATTAGAGACCAGGGAAGCTATCCTGCAAGCAGCAAGACAGAAACCCCTTATTATTTATAAAGCAAAACCTATTAAAATTACTGCAGACTTCTCCATATCAACATTGAAAGCTAGAAAGGAATGGACACAGGTGATTCAAATCCTATAAAAGAAAAACAATCTCCAGCCAAGACTAATATATCCAGCAAAATTATCATTGAAAATAGATGAGGAGTATAAGACATTTAATGACATTGATGCTTTTAAACAATATGCAACCACCAAACCAGCACTGGAGAGGATTGTAAATCAACTACCACATCCAGGAGAGTTAAGACAACTCTATAAAGCAAAACAAAGAACTGGTTAGCTGAAATGAGTGCAACCCAAGAAAGGACCAAAGCAAACATGATTCATAAATCAGTAACAGGTAATTATTGGTTATATAGCAATAAATGCTACTCAATAATCACTATTAATGTAAATGGTCTTAACTTGCCAATTAAGAGATAGAGGTTGGCTAATTGGATGAAAAAACACAAACCATCAATATGTGGTATTCAAGAAACTCATCTAACTCACAAAGACTGGAATAAACTGAGAGTTAAGGGCTGGAAAAATGTATACCTAGCACGGGGGGAACAAAAGAAAGCAGGTGTTGCAATACTAATTTCAGATAGATTAAATTTCATTCTGAACCTAATTAGAAGAGACAAAGGAGGACATTACATTTTAATACAAGGAACAATTGATCAAGAATCAATAATGCTCCTTAATATTTATGCAGCAAACATAGGGGCATCTAGCTTTATAAGACAAACCTTATGGAGTATAAAGAACTTTATTGGACCAGAATCAATAATTATGGGAGACTTCAATACCCCACTTTCATCAAGAGACAGGTCATCAAAATGAAAAATCAACAGAGAAACATCAAATATAATCTCCACCCTAAACCAGTTGGATCTCACATATGTATACAGAATATTTCATCCATACGATGAGAAATACACATTCTTTTCAGCTCGACATGGAACATTTTCTATGATAGATCATATGCTAGTCCATAAGAACTCCCTCAACAAAATACAAAAAAGTAGAAATTATCCCCTGTCCCTTATCTGATCCCAATGGGATAAAATTGGAGCTCAAGACCAAGAATAATTCCAGAAACTTTACAAACTCATGGAGACTGAATAATACAATGCTGAATGACCCATGGATTGTTGATGAAATCAAATTGGAATTTAAAAAATTCCTACAATCAAATGATGATGAAAACACATCATACCAAAACATATGGGATACAGAAAGGCAGTTTTAAGAGGGAAGTTTATAGCATTAAGTGCCTTCATCAATAAAATAAAGAAGACCCAAATAAATGACCTAATGATGCATCTTAAGACACTAGAAACCAAGCCTAAAAGGAACACCCAAAAGGAAAGTACAAAAATAAAGGGAGAAATATCTCAACTAGAATCCAAAGAGGTAATTCAAAAAATTAATAAGACTAACAGCTGGTTCTTTGAAAAGATTAATAAAATAGACACCGCTCTGGCTAACCTCATCAAAAAGAAAAAGGAAAAATCCAACATAGTACTGATTATGATACACAATGGATCCATAACCACCGACTCCAACAAAATACACAAAATTGTCAGGGATTATTATGAGAGACTATATTCCCAAAAATATGAAAATGCAGAAGAAATGGACAAATTTATTAACACGTATGACCTACCAAAGCTAACCCCGGAAGACATAACTGACTTAAACAATCCCATTACATATACGGAAATAGAAAAGGTAATAAAAAGTCTCCCAACAAAGAAGAGCCCAGGTCCTGATGGATTCACGGCAGAATTTTACCAAACTTTTAAAGAAGATATAATACCTGTCTTCCTCAAATTATTCCAAAAAATAGAAAAGGAGGGAACACTTCCAAATTCATCCTATGAAGCTACCATCACCCTGATACCTAAACCAGGAAAAGATTCATCTAAGATACAGAATTACAGACCCATCTCCCTTATGAATCTAGACGCAAAAATATTTAATAAAATTCTGGCAAACAGAATCCAGCAGCATATAAAAAAGATTATCCACCATGGCCAAGTGGGATTTATACCACAGATGCAAGGCTGGTTTAACATATGGAAATCAATTAATGTAATCCAGCATATCAAGAAACTGGCAAACAAAAACCAAATGATCATCTCAATTGATGCCGAAAAGGCCTTCGACAAAGTTCAACACCTTTTCATGAGAAAAATACTGGAGAAGATAGGTATAATAGGCAAATACCTTAATTTCATAAAAGCCATCTATGACAAACCTACAGCCAACATTATATTAAATGGAGAAAAACTGAAACCATTTCCTCTTAGATCTGGAACAAGACAAGGATGTCCTCTCTCTCCTATTCTATTCAACATAGTGATTGAAGTCCTGACCAGGGCAATCAGACAAGAGAAAGAAATCAAAGGGATACAGATTGGCAAGGAAGAGTTCAAATTATCCTTATTTGCAGATGCTATGATCTTGTACCTGAAAGATCCCAAAACCTCAACCAGAAAACTTCTGGATCTAATTAACTCTTTCAGCAAAGTCACAGTCTACAAAATTAACACACAAAAAGCAATAGCTTTTCTTTACACCAATTCCAAACACAAAGAGAAGGAAATTTCAGGAAAAATACCACTCATGATAGCCCACCAGAAAATTAAATACCTTGGAATCAATCTAACCAAAGACCCTTCAGATCTCTACAAGCAAAATTTCAAAACATTAAAGAAAGAAATAGCAGAGAACACTGAAAAATTGAAAGACCTCCCCTGCTCCTGGATCAGGAGAATTAATACAGTAAAAATGGCTATCCTGCCAAAAGCAATCTATAGATTTAATGCAATACCCATTAAAATTCCACTGACTGACTTTACAGAAATAGAAAAAATGATCCAAAAATTCATATAGAACCACAAAAGACCATGTATAGCCAAAACACTTTTAAGCTGCAAATCTAATGCAGGTGGAATCACAATCCCTGACTTCAAACTATACTACAGGGCAGTGGTTGCAAAAATAGCTAGCACAAAAATAGGCCCGAAGACATCTGGAACAGAATAGAAGACCCAGATATACCTCAACACACCTATAGCCACCTTATTTTTGACAAAGGAGCAAAGCAAGTGAACTGGAAAAAAGACAGCCTTTCCAACAAATGGTGCTGGGAAAAATGGTCATCCACATGCAGAAAAATGAAGGCAGACCCGCATCTCTCAATATGCATGAGAGTTAACTCAAAATGGATAAAAGATCTCAACATAAAACCAGAAACTTTAAAACTTATAGAAGGCAAGATAGGCAATACACTTCATCCTATAGGCATAGGAAAATATTTCCTTAATAGGACTCCAATTGCTCAAGAAACTGCAACAAGAATAGATAAATGGGATCACATGAAATTAAAAAGCTTCTGCACAGCAAAAGAAACAATTAACAGAGTCAAGGAAACCCCCAAGGAATGGGAAAAAATCTTCGCATTTTATACATCAGACAAAGGTCTAATTACTAGAATTTATAAAGAACTCAAGAAAAAAAAAAAAAAAAAAACAAATAACCCAACACACAAATGGGCAAAGAAACTGAGCAGATTGTTCTCAAATGAAGAGGTCCATAAAACCATGAAACACATGAAAAATTGCTCAACATCCCTAGCCATTAGGGAAGTCAAATCAAAACAACTCTGAGATTTCACCTTACACCAATAAGAATGGCCAAGATCAATAGAACAACAACAAATGCTGGCGAGGTTGTGGGGGGGAAGGGAACACTCTTACATTATTGGTGGAGCTGTAAATTGGTGCAACCACTGTGGAAATCAATATGAAGGTACCTTAAAAAACTAAACATAGATCTACCATATGACCCAGCTATAACACTATTGGGAATTTACCCAAAGGGAGATGGGTCATCATACAACAGAGACACATGCATCTCCATGTTCAATGCAGCGCTTTTCACAATAGCAAGGATATGGAATCAACCAAAGTGCCCTTCAACAGAAGAATGGATAGAAAAAACTATGGTGTATATACACAATGGAATACTACTCAGCAATCAAGAAAAATGAAATAAAGTCATTCACAGCAAAATGGATGGAATTAGAGAAAATTATTTTAAGTGAATGAACACGAGCTCCGAAAGAGAAACACCACATGTTTTCAGTCATATGTGGCAGTTGAATCAAAATTATAAGGAGGAAACATCTTATTCAAAGGTTGGATCAAAATAAAATGGGGGGAAAAAAAGCTAAGAACGGTGTCAATATAAATGGTCTAGAAAATGCATGCAATTGTTCTGACAAGATAATAACAAAGTTCGCTTCAGGAAAAATTTCTATATTAAACAGAACTGGGACTCAAGTACATATAGAAAAATATTACCAAGTAAATGATAGAGAGGACTTAGATGGGGAGGGCGGGGGTGGAGGCATACAAGAGTGTAAGGGGAAACCTATATGAATAATGTACATCAAAATGCATATATGTAAATGCCAAAATGAAAAGCATGTCAGAATGAATCACATTAAGGTGTACATTAAAAATGTCCAATTAAAAAAAAAGAGCATAATGTTGCATACTAAACTTTTTTTTTTTTTTTTTTGAGACAGGCTCTCGCTAAATTATGCAGACTTCCTCTGGTCCCGAACTTGCAATCCTCCTGCCTCCGCCTCCCAAGCCACTGGGATTACAGGCATGAGCCACTACAACTGGTTTAACATTCTTTAATTATCCCATTTATTTATGTTATTTGAAGTTTCCTGGATATGCATTAAAAAGTTTTATCAAAACTTACTTTGTATTTTTGTATTCTGTCTGTACTATTTTACCCACCATGTTGCCAGAACTGCAAATGTTATTACTTGTTTAATTATTAATCTTCTCTACAACATTGTAACTATTACAAAAATAGGAACCATTTAACTTGTCTCCACATTCCATCCCAGGGCTCAGTAATGAATGTTACAAGTTCTACAGCATAGACAGTATTTAATGAAAGCAGTCATCAGTTTTCTCTTCCTATACAAGCATGTATTTCATCCTATCAAAAAATGGATCTATCTGGAGGCGGAGGCAGGAGAATCATAAACTACTCTGTATAACTTAGGGATACCCTGTCTCAAACTAAAAAATTAAAAAGGGGCTAGGGAGTGTAGCTCCATAAAGTAGGTGTGAGGTCCTGGATTCAACCCTGAAGCACAGAAAAAAACAAAATCTATCCCTTGCCCTTGAATCCCAGTGAGCCTTCTACCTTGCCTTATGCAGTAGAAAATACGGGAAGTCACATTTTTGGATTTCCAAACACTCCACACCTTAATTTTACAGAGCGGAATTTCTTAAATACAAGAAAATCTGACTGGGAAACAAAAGAAGGAATTTCTTTTCACACTCAAATGAATTCAGTTCCTTAGCCATGGGTCTTTAAATCCATCATTTTAAAATAAAACAAGAAATACCACTCCACAACTGATGACAAATAAAAGCTTCAGCAATAATCACCATGAATATTAACTTCCTACTCTTTTGATATCTTATAAATTATGAGTGTAAGTTGTAGAGAAAATAGAATAAATTCTAAATTGTTGACTTACTTTACCATAAACATAAAATAATGCATTTTATATTATAGCACAATAACTTTCATTTTATGAATGCCCAGATAGAGGAAATAAAAGTTATTTCCATGCTTTCCAACAGCATTTTCTAAAAGTGTCAGGTTTCATGAAGGAGGACAAGTTGACATATAGCTGACAAAGATTTTCTCCCATTCTTGGGCTTTCTCTTTATTCTATTGATTGTTTCCTTCATGGTGTTCAAACTTTTCAATCTCATGCAGTCCTACTTGGCAATTCTTACTACTATTTTCTGGGCTATTTGAGTCATTCTAAGGAAATTCTTGCGTATGCATATTACCTTGAAATGTTTTTTCCTAAGTTTTACTCATGTAGTTTTAAGGTTGCTAGTTTTACATTAATATCTTTGATCCATTTTGAATTGATTATTATGCAGGCTGAGAGAGATAGGGATATAGTTTCATTCTTCTACATACGGATATCCAATTTTCCCAGCATCATTTGTTGAAGGAATTATCTTTTCATCAATGTATATTTTGGCACCTTTGTCAAAAATCAGGGGGCTATAGGTGTGTGGGTTTATTTCTGGGTCCTCTACTCTGTTCCACTGGTCTTCAAGTCTATTTTTGTACCAAGAAGAAGCTGTTTGTTACTACTGCCCTGCAGTATAATTTGATGTCAGATATTGTGATGCCTCTTGTGTTGCTCTTTCTGTTCTGGATTGCTTTAACTATTCAGGGTCTTTTGAACTTCCATATGAATTTTAGGGTTTTTTTTCTATTTCTGAGAAGAATGCTATTGGAATTTTAATGGGAATTCACAATATTAATCCTATCGATCCTTGAGCAAAGGAAGTCTTTTCCATTTTCTTGGGTCTTTTTTAAATTTCTTTCTTCAGTGTTTTGAACTTTTCATTGTACAAGTCTTTCATCTCATTAGTTAGCATTATTCCCAGATATTTGTTTATCCATTTGTTGCTTTGTTTTGAAGCTATTATGAATGGGATTGTTTTCTTATTTCTTTCTCAGAAGGTTCATTATTGATATACAGAAATGATACTGATTTTAGAATACTGATTTTGTATCCTGTTGGTTTGCTAAAACCTGCAGCCATAACACTGTGGTGTCCAATCTGTCAGATCTCGGAAGTTAAGCAGGATCAGGCCTGCTTAGTACTTGGATGGGAGACTGCCTGGGAATACCAGCTGCAGGCTTGGGAGAAGGACCTGACAATACACTCCCAAAAAATAACCAGCCATTGAAAACCCTATGAATAGCAGAGAAACACTGACAATAGTGTTTTGTTTGTTGTACATAGGGTTGCTATGAGTCAGACACCGACTCGACTGCACCTAACAACAACAGTTTGCTGAAGGTCTTTATCAGGTCTAAGAGTTGTCTGGTGGAGTCTTTAGGGTCTTCTAAGTATAGGATCACATCATTTGAAAATAGAGATCATTTGATTTCTTCCTTCCCTATTTATATCTTTTATTTCTTCCTCTTACCTTATTGCTCTCCTAAGACTTCAGTCACTAAGATGAATAAAAGCAGAGTGAGTGGATACCCTGTCTCATCCTGATTTTAGGGGAAATGCCTTCAGGCTCTGCCCAACAGGTATAATATTGGGTATGGGGATTTTGGCCAGCTATATATCAGACAGGGGATTAATACTGAGACTATATAAAGAACTCAAAAATTAAACACCAAAAAGCAAGTTACCCAATCAAAAAAATGGGAAAATAAATAAAACAGATAGTTCTCAAAAGAATATATACAAATGGCCAATAATCATATGAAAAGATTTTCAATATCCTACACATCAGGGAAATGTAATCAAAACTACACTGACATTCCATCTCATCCTAGTCAGAATGGGTAGCATCAACAACAACAACAACAACAAAAATGCTGGTGAGGTTGTGGGGAAAAAGAAATACATACTCCCCATGGAACTATAAACTAGTACAGCCATTATGGAAATCAGTATGGAGTTTCCTCAGAAAACAAAAAATAGAACTACCATGTGATCCACCAATAACATTCCTAGGAATCTAAGTAATTATGCCAGAGACACCTGCATGTCCATATTCATTGCAGCACTGTTCACAATGGCCAAGATATGGAATCAACCCAAATCCCTATCAACGAGTGAATGGATTAAAAAATGTAATACATATACTCAATGGAAGTTTATTGAGTTGTGAAAAAGAATGAAAGTATGTCATTTGCAGGAAAATGGATGAAACTGGAGATTATTATTTTATGTCATATAAGACAAATACCATATGTTCTTTCTCATTTGTAAAAAATAGATTTTTAAAAGGGGTGTCTGTGGGGCGGGTGTGATTGGAAAATATCTTCTTGTTCTTATTAGGTGCTGTCGAGCCATGTCTGACTCATAGAGACCCTCATAGGGTTTTCAATGGCTGGTTGTTTCGGGATTGCCTCGGGAGTGGATCGCCACATCCTTCTCCCATTTTTGCAGTGCTGAGAATAAAACCTGGGACCTCAGAGACTGCAGAGCAGTGCTATACCAACTGAGCTAAGTCCCAGCCTGGAAAATACAAGAGGATGTAATTGGGGGGAGGGGAATAGTGGGAATGGGTAGGAACAACATACAGAACTTCTGAGGCAGTGAATAAGAGTAAATTCATGGTATAATTGTATAGAAATGCCATAATGAATCTCATTATATTGTATACTAATTTAAAACAATATTAAAAATAAATGAATAAGTTGGGAAAAATGAATATAAAGTGTGCCTCAGCATTATTATTAGTGATTGCTGTCTTTCTGCTAAGTTCCTAAAATATGAGGGCCTGAGGCTTTCTCTAAACATAACATTCTTTCTTTGGTCCTGTAGGGATCCAGTGTAGTTACTGCCCCCATCACTTATGTTTATGGTTGCCTAAGAATGAATGAAAGGGAAGAGGAGAAAGATGACTGCTGCTTCCTGCTAAACATAGGTCCATGACATCTCTGCCTCTCTGCATGATTTTTGCATAAAACTTTTTGTCTGAAAATAGCTCCTCCAACATGGTTCTTCTGGCATTATTCTTCCATTAAATTATCACGTAGATAATTGTATCCTACTGGTAAAAAGAATCTATCAAGGCTCTATTTTCTTTATATCAAGTACAGGTCACAGTAAGTAAAGCTGGCTATTAAGTAAATAACAAATAAATCTAACCCTATAATAAATGTCTTCATCTGCATACACTACAGAGAAAAAAAGCAACTCTAAATATGAATTTCAAATGAGCTTAATACAAATATAAAATATTTTAGTATCTTGACAAAGCGTGGCATAAATGACATTCAGATGGCTCTTAATCAATAGGAACTTCTAACACAGAAAACTTTTACTATTGGTCCAATAGAACATTAATACTTTTCTGTAGGTTTGAACAATATATCCATATAATACTAAACAACTAGAATAATAATGAATGATTAATTTTCTTTCCTTTAGCCATGCAGTGTCATAATACATACAAAACATACTAAGAATTTTTCCCTGGACTTAGTTATTAACCAAAAACCTAGCAGCTATCCAAACAGACACACACACACACACACACACACACACACACACACACACACACAAATTCTTGAAGGATGAAACTCAATTAACTAAAATAATTATACTTTCCACCAAACCATGAAAAATATATACCTTTTCTAAAACTAACCTATATTTAGTAAATAGAAGTAAATATGAATTATGAACAGAAGTTAAGTTTTGAGTACCAAGAGTATTCCAAGAAAATGTGAGCCAAAGATGATTATCCCAATTCCCTGGCAAAGGCACAGTAACATGAACACAATAGTGCTTTTCACTAAATATTCATAAGTTTTGCATCATGTATGTGATAGGGAAAATCTTGCAGGGCAACAGTCCACAGACACAAGAGAAGGCACACTGAGTAGTTGCAGGCCGGGTTTATTTAAGGAATGGGAGAAGAGAGAGAGAGAAAGAAAGATTAGAGAAGAGTTTGCTCAGACAGGCTGTGGCCTAGGGGATAGAGAAGGGCAAAGGGGACAGAGGCTTAGGTGGGAAAAGATTTTTTTCCTTGCAAGAAGGGAAGAGGGAGTATTTTGGGAGACTGGAGTCTCAGGAATGCTCAACCTGGTAGATGCTGGTCATCCCCATTCCCTCTCAGGACCTTGGAATGCTGTCAGGGGAGAGTCCTTTGGCTCCTCAGTATGTAAATCTTAGAACCATGTATTAGTCAGCTTTCAGTTTGTGTGACAAACTGCATGATGTAACAACTGAAATGGAGGAAAGGTTTATTCTGGCTCATGGTTTCAGAGCTTTCAGTCCAGGTTGCTTGGCTCTGTTCTTTTGGGGTCTGTGAGGAGGCAGAATGTCATGGCAGGGAGTAAAGCTGCTCACCTTATGGTGGCCAGGAAGCAGAGACAGACAAGGTGGGCAGGATCTTAAAATCTCCTTCAAGGACATGCCCCCAATGACATCACTTCCATCCATTAGGCCTCATTTCTTAAAGTTTCCAACACTTTCCAACAGCACAGCAGGCTAGTGACCAACCTTTGAGGGACTTCTAAGGTCTAAATCATAACTGGAGAAAGTGAAGAAAGAGACTGTATTGACAAAAGATGCATTCATGACAGGAGAGAGGGCATGCATCTTTCTCTTTCCCAGAATGAGGACTTTGAAATACACTGGAGATCAGTTTACCAGATCAGTAATGTGAGAAGAGGGATTTCTACATATAGATAATGCTAACTTTGCAGCATTCACAATGGGAAACTGACATCACAGTGTTCTAGGGAACCAAGGAATGTCTGAGTGCAGAGACTACTGTTTCAAGTGACAATGTGGTCTTAATAACACTAGATTTGACCTGAGAACCAAAATGTCAGCAATTTCTGTTATATAGTTATATATGTCCAATTACAAAAAGAGTGTGAAACACCATATAAAATTACAATTTTCACCTCTGCCAAACCCTTTACTTTTCACAGACTATGTCACGAGCAGCCACTGGCCCCTATGGGAATACTCAAGGCCCCCAGGTAGCTGCACTGAGAGGTTCTCCCCCTGCTTTGAGTCGTAGCCTGGCTTCCAGCAAGATACCCTATACAAACCAAGAACCTAATGTCAGTGTTGAGGTGTGTTGGGGAAGATGTGCTTTCCAACAATCATTAGGCCTTGATTTAAGAATGATTCCCTACTGTAAGTTAAAAGTATACTTCAGCTTGGTATTCAGAGTCTTAGACAGATTAAAATCAGTTAATTGGAAAAAAATTATTATCAGAAGATGCCAAAAGTGGGTGTTTTATGGTATTACAGTGATGCTGAAGATCATGCTCCTGGCACAGAATTGGGGAATGTTTCGTTCTGTTGTACATAGGGTTGCTATGAGTCAGACCCGACTCATTGGCACCTAATACAACCACCAACAACAATCTGGTTTGGTGAGAATCATAGGGAAGCACTGGTTTCTATTTTTTTATTGGAAATTTTTAATGTACATCTTAATGTGATGCATTTTGACATGCTTTTCATTGTGACATTTCCATATATGCATTTTGATAAACATTATTCATATAGGTTACGCCTTACCCTCCCCTATGCTTCCCCCCCCCCACCCTTCCCATCTAAATTTCCCATCTAAGTCTTCTCTATCTTTTACTTAGTAATATTTTTCTGTGTCCTTGGGTTCCAGTTCTGATTAAGATAGAAACGTTTCCTGTAGTGGTCTTTGTTTTTATCTTGTTAGAACAATTACATGCATTTTCTAGACCATTTATATTGACACCATTCTTATCCCCCCCCCCCCTTTATTATGATCCAACCTTTGAATAGGATTTTTCCTTCTTGTAATTTTGAATCAGCTCCCTCATATGAGAACATGTGGTGT